>CM051495.1:29306348-29354684 GCA_028031935.1 Paedocypris micromegethes | reverse complement strand
GGGAGTAATTAATACCTCTTAAAACAACAAAAAAAAATCTTTACATTTGAAAAAAATTAAAAATGCAAAACTTTTTTGCAAAAAAAAAAAAAAAAAATATTCACAACACAAAAACCCCAACAATATTTCAAATTATATATACACACCAGTATATTCAACTTTAAAGGATCCATGTAAAAAAAATATATTAATGAAATTACCTTTCTGGAATGTTTGAATTTTCAAAAAAAGAATGACAAAACATCCAAAATATACAAAGAAAAAGGCAAAAATAAATTGAGCAAAAGTATAAAGCCAAAAAAATAAAGAGCATTTTTCAAAATGTTAGATTTCCAGTGAAGGAATATTTCATTTTTATTCTAAAAAAGCGAGTTGGAACGATGGATGACGGGAGTTTGGTGAGAGAAAGCTGCTTGAGAAATGAACAGATGTCTAGAGGGAATAGAGGTATGAAAATGAATGGCAGGAGGAAGGGAACAGGCAGAGATGTGTCTTAACACACACACACCACACACACACACACACACACTACACGCGTCCGCGTCTTTCCTCAGATCTGCTAATGAATGACCTACAGAGGCCACACATATACAAACTCTCGAAAGGTACATACAGAAATGCATCTCCGTCTTAAAGTGACAGTGTTTGATTATATGATTCCCAAGAAAATAAATTTCAAATATGGCAGTTCATTTTATCTGCTTCAAGTTTCAGTTAATATCACATTTTTTCATGTCAGAAAGATCAGTCAAATCTAAAGCTTGATTCACAGTAACACCAACATCTACAGTAAATGCATTTACCTGTGTCCTTATGACATTATAGACTAAAATACATAGAAGGTCAGAAGAAAAATCAAAAGGTTGCCGGTTCGAATTTTAGGTGCCATGAGCCCGACACAGAACCCAGTGCGTGTGTGTGTGTGTGTGTTTGTTTGTTTGTGAGTGTATAGATTAAAGATTCATCTTTTTTATCCACGGAGGGGAAAATTGCTTTTCCGGTGTAGGTACAAAAAACTGCTCAGGTGTTAAAAACGACTCGGGGGGTCCCGCGACTGATGATACGTGACACTATTTGCTGTTGGCTGTAAGTTTGCACAATGACTGAATGTGACGTCACAGTGGCTCTCATGACAAAAGAAGGACCTATAGAAGAAAGAAAAAAACAAACTAACTAAAGACTAAAGAAAAATGTACATCTGCAAGATTACAGTAATTACAGATAAAGAAATTCCAATATATTAATTAATCATATCAAAATATCAATTAGTATTATTATAATATAGACAATATAATTATATTAATATATACAACTACAGTTTAATGACAAAATAACAATGAATATTGATGTGTATTGCACGTGTACACATACGTACACACCACACACACACACACACACACACACACACACACACACGTATATAGTGGACCAAAATGGGACAAAAACGGACGCCACAACAAGCTCCTTGCTCAAATATCTCAGATGTTTAGCATTGCATGGCGCTCATCTGCTGGGAGCAGTGGATTCGTGTCGTGACACGCTGGTTCGTCAGGTAGTAAGTATGTGGTGTTTCAGACGAGTCCGGCCACATGAAACCCAACGGAACGACACTGTGGTGATGCTCCTCAGAGCCTCTAGAAGCTTCTCGCCGTCACAGACTGGGGGGGCGTGATGAATGTGTTAGAAGTCAGCAGACTGTGACTCTAGTAACACTCTGAGCGGGGGGGATAAACAGCCTGCGCAGACGTGACACAATGAAGGAGTGTTTGAGTGCAGCTCTGAAGCAGAAGGCCCGAGACAGGAAGACTGAAACAGCTTTTGTCTGCGGAAGACCAAAAAAGAGGCCAGCCAGAGAGCCGGACCGGCGGATAATGGAGTCAAACATGGGTGAAATGTTGATAATACGTTCATTTAAAAAAAAGAAGTAGACAAATAAGTATAAAAAGTTCAGAATGAATTCACAATTATCGCGTAGCAGTAAGTTTCCATTCAAAAGTAGTGGAGTGAAGAATACAGATACTCAAGCACAAATTATCAAGTAGAGAGTAAAAGTTGCTTATTTTACTCAATTACTCACTTAAAAAAAGAAAGAAAAAAAAAAAACATATAAAATATTAAAAAAAAATAGAATGGACATATAGTAGATCAATCAGTAGAGCGCTGGTGCTGGATGATGGGTTCGATTCACCATGTTGAAAAAAAGTAATTATTTTAAAAGGTAAATTATTATTACAGAGCCAAGGTGTGGTAAAAAAAACACAATTATTGTTACACACTTTGGATAACAGCACCTGATAAGAGAATGAAAGTAAAAGTATAAATGATCAATTCATAATTAAGGTAAACAATGTTATTAAAAACTTAAAATTGTAATTACATTTTATGAATTTTTGAACAAGATACCGTAAACATAATTACTCTCTCTCTCTCTCTCTCTCTCTCTCTCTATCCAAGTCCTTTCTTTCTTTCGTGTATTCCCGGGACAAGTCCATTCCTCTGAATCTTGAACATGCCTCTGCCTTAAAGAAAGTGTTGACATGCAGAAGTGTGTGTGAGTGTGAGTCTGGTCAGAGTTCTGTGACCGGGCAGGACGGCACATACTTCATGCGTGTTTGCCTCTGTCTCCCGGGCCACACACACACATAAAGGGGGGATTTAGGATTTAGGGAGAGGCTCTGGCTGGTTAAACTCTCCTCCCTGCTCCTGTTAGTCTCACATGGATGCTTGAGATGCACACACATTTTTCACACGCTTTTGAACCGTATGAGACTATCAGGCACAAAATAAAAATATTTTTTCTTTATTTATTTCTGGTTAAAATACGTACATTTTCTACTCAAAATACTATTTTTTCTTTCCTTAACACACCTAACTTGTGACTCGTATCACTTGTCGTTTTTCTGAAAATAATAAAGAATATCCTTGCGATCGTAAGTACAACTCCCATAAGCCTTCGCTGCTCACTCAAGGGAGGTTTTAGGCTCCCATGAGCCTTTGCGCGCCACAACAAAACTAACTGAGATGTAAATATTAGAACTTTCAGGTTTTTTTAGTCTCTGTTTTGTGTTTCGCTGCGTGTCTGTTTCTTTATTTCTGTTATCGAGCTAATAAAAACGTATATGCACGTCTGCCTCCGGAATTATTTAAAGAAAAAAAACAAGACAAAATGCACACGCGCACCACTGCATAAAGACGATGTATTTCCATTTATTTGTGATTGCTGCTGACTTGAAATGTGGATAAATGAGCGATTAAATTCATGTGCTTATTCAAATCATATTCATAGCGCCCCCCAGGTTTTTGAGCTGCTAAAATGGGGAAAAAGCAGGTGCTTATATTCAGTCATTTTGTTACTAAGAAGCAAAGCTGAATATGTTACCTTTTCAGACAAAAAAAGTATCAAACATACATTTTTTGAAAATACTTTTATTTCACAAACTTTAGTAAACTTTAATACGCAGAATAAAGTGTAAGCACACAGTAGGATTAGCGTTGAGGTTAATGTACCGTTAGCTTTGGGCGCCCCCTGCTGGCCGCATCTTAAATATGCAGCACTGCAACATAACGCTGCCACAAAGATGCAACTACAGAAGATTTCAGGTCAAAACATTACATTGTATCAGTTATATAAAAAAATCTTATAAAAAGAAAATATTTGAATGAATCGTATACACACAGCACTTTATATGGATATATACATATCATAGTATATTCAGTGTACAAACTAGATTAATCTTAAACGTAGAACTTTTTAGATGCAAATCTTCTATACACATTTGGTCCGAACTTGAATATATGAGCATTTACTCTGGTGATTGTCAAAGATGAATATGCATTTTAGAACCATGTTCTAGTATAAGAGTATTGAATATAAAAACCGTGAACACAATCAATGCGCATTTAACCCCAATGCAAAGCACATCGCAAAAGGCCTTAAAAAAACTACAACATTAAAATATCAGGGAAATCAATTTACAAAAACGAAATTTAAATGTTCACTCAATAAAAACCATCTTCACTCAAAACTGTGAAAAACCTTACGTAATAAAAAAAGGCCAAAAAAAAATCTAAATCAGTGTTTGACCCAATGAACGTGTGTATTTAAGAATTTAAATGTATTTTTTTTCAGTACACACTTTGTATGTGTGTTATATAAATATTTGTTCATATTTAGTTGATATATGTATAAACATATGGTATACACACACACACACACACACACACACACACACGTGTAAGAGCACAGAGTATGTTTGGCGTGTCTAGCCGCTGGAGGACAGCACAAGGTCCGGTTCACTGCTGCTTTCACCATTACTGCTCCGCCCACAAGCGGCGGCGGCGCGCAGGGTGACCGGAGACGGGGGCGTTTCGGCCAGGCCTGGTTTCTTGGGTGGGATGGGGGGCGGCTGTCCTCGCTCGGCTCTGGGAATAGTGGGAGAACTGATGGTGGGAGACAGCATCCCGGAATGAGCCAGCGCGCGGTAGTCGGTGCCGAAGGGCGAGCTGCTGCTGGGCGAGCCGGGCTTGAAGCGGGTCAGCGTACTGCGCGCGGCTTGCTTACACACGTCAGGAGGGGCGGAGCCGGGCGAGGAGGCGGGGTCACGGGCAGCATTAGGGTCTTGATCCCCCGTGCCCTGGAACTTGTGTCGGGCGGCGTGGAAGCGCTGGTGGATTCCGGCCTGGTACGCCGCCTGCAGACTGGGCGTGTCTGGAGTGGGTTCTAGGGCGTGATGGCCGTTCATCTCCGCGTGGTGGATGTCCATCTCTCTCCTCACGCGCTCCATCTCCTCCTGCAGAGCTCGGCCTCGCGCTTCCTCCTTCCGCAGCTTCAGACTCAGCTGCTCCCGCTCCGTGTCGAACTCCGCCAGCTGCTCCTCCCTCCTGGCCTCCATCCGCATGGCGCGCTTCTTCTCCTCCTCCAGCTCCGCCCTCAGGCTCTGATTGGCGGCTCGCTGGCGGTCCAGCTTCAGACTGAGGTCTCCGGCACGCTGGGATTCCTCGTGAGCGCGGGAGCCGGAGCGTTTACATTCGCGGCTCAGCGCCGTCATCAGCTGTTTATACTGGAGCCGCTGCTCTTCGTTCTGCTCCTGCAGCCGCTTCTTCTCTCGCTCCGTGCGACACGCCTTTGCTTTCTCAAACTCCAGCTAAACACATAAAGTGCACGCGTGAAACTCTTGTCAACTGAGGTGCAGCGTTTCAGCTTGTGATGTTTCATTTCAAAGGGTCCAAAGATTTCACAAAATAATTCATTCATTCATATTTATAACATTTCTGTTTATTTTCAAAACATCTTGGATATCTGGATTATGCAGACTTTGGTACAAAATGGTTACCAATAATAATCATTATTGTTTTTAAAATAGAGGTATTTATTATTATTATGATTATTATTATTATTGTTGTTGTTGTTGTTATTATTATTATTATCGTCACCATCCTCATTACTGTTTTTATCATTATTATTACTATATATTATATATATCAAAATCACTCTTTGAATCCAAGTGTATTTTCTGCTCAAGTCTTACTATTTAATTAAATGGCAGCTTTAAACAATGCAGTCACACATTAAAAAGTCATAACATTACAAACAACTGTCTTGCAAACACAACAAACAATTGATCGTTATTTTTAACAACATTACGTTGATATATACAGCATCTTGAATATCATCAACATTCCAAATTCGGATTTTCCCAAAACGACACAAGCTGCAGTTCTCAGTACCTGCTGCAGGAGGCGCTCCCTCTCCTTTTCCAGAATGTATGTGACGTCATCGCCCTCCGCCGTATCCTCCGCGTGCTTCCTTTTCTCCTCTTCCAGATCAGCAATGACCTGCCACCGCCACACGGGGGCGACAGACACAAAACGGCATTAGATGTCATCACCGCATGCCACTCTAAAGCGTCCTTGACCGGAGTAATCTCACATGAACAGCATCTCGTGTTACTAACACACAGGGGTGTAAAGAGTACCGGACAGCCATACTTGAGTAAAAGTACAGATACTTACTGTAAAAATTACACCAGTGGGCCGTTAAATACAAGTAACAAGTCACCAATTTCAAAAAGATTTAGTCAAAGTAGCAAAGTATCCAATTTTAAAAGAACTTAAGTATTAAGAAGTATTTTTATTCGTGCTCAATATAGGCCCAAATAAAAAAGAAATGTGAAAACAAACTATTGTTTTCTAATACAGAAACAGAATTTAACCTCAATGTTAGAAAACTGGTAGAACAAAGTAGATAAAAAGAACAAAAAGTCAGTCTCAATCACTTACATTTGCAAGTAGATATAAAATAAATGATTAATCTGATTAGTAAATTATATATTATATGTATTAAATAAAGTTAAATATTATTTAATAACATTTGTAAAACACATTTTTACGCCCCTAATTTGCGTTCTT
Organism: Paedocypris micromegethes; assembly: GCA_028031935.1. Classification (NCBI taxonomy): domain Eukaryota; kingdom Metazoa; phylum Chordata; class Actinopteri; order Cypriniformes; genus Paedocypris; species Paedocypris micromegethes. The sequence goes on along the minus strand of CM051495.1, from coordinate 29,348,276 downwards.
GTGGTTTCTAATTCACTAACAGCGTCCATTACCTTCAGCAGCCTAAAGATGGCGATATTCGCCTCATCCGCCCAAGAAATTAACCGCGGTATAAATCACAATTACAATGTAACGAGTAACAATAAGTGTTCGTTCAAATGTAGTGGAGTGAAAAGTACTGCTACTCAATCACAAATGCAGTGGAGTAGAGCGTAAAAGTTGCTTATATTTTTGATACAGTACATTTACTCAAGTACCTTACACCCCTGCTAACACACTCCTTGTGTGTAATCCTCACCCGCCTGTGTCTGCTCTCGGACGCTGCCAGCTGCTTCAGCATCTTCTCCTGCATCCGTCTGCAATGCCCAACCACCAGCCTCAGCACGGCCAGAGGGTCCAAGCACATCCCATCAGGCTTCTCTCCTCCGACCCCGGGGGTCTGGACCACCTCGCCGTCTCTCTGCAGGGCCAGAAAGGGGTCGCTGAGGCTGTATTTGCCATAGCGCTCCCACATGAAAGTCTCTCTTCTCTGGGCCTGTGAGAAAAAACAACATGTATTTTAATAATTTCATTAGAAACTATTTCATTCATTAAAAATTGTTTTTTTTTTTAAAGGAAATAACTAATTTTCTTTCAGTCATCCAGCAACCTTGAACTCCCCCCGTCTTTGCCAAAACAATATATGTCTTTTACGCCGACACACTCGCTCCATTCTTGCTTTCTAAACAGGAAATGAGATGTTACAGAGCATATGACCCTGCCAAAAGCAACACAGACCATTCGAGGAGGTTTGCTGTGTGTATGTGAGCGAGTGTGTGTGTGTGTGTGTGTGTGTGTGTGTGTGTGTCAGAGTTTGTTGTTTTAACTATAGGGTCAAGCAAGGGGTCCATATAGGGATAAAACAAAGGTTTCATTCTAAGGTAGAGATTATTGCAGTAACAAGACACACAGACACACACACACACACACACACACACACACACACACACACACACACACACACACACACACACGGGAGTAATTTAATACCTCTTAAAACAAAAAAAAATCTTTACATTTGAAAAAAATTAAAAATGCAAACTTTTTTGCAAAAAAAAAAAAAAATATTCACACACACAAAAACCCCAACAATATTTCAAATTATATATACACACCAGTATATTCAACTTTAAATGTATCCATGTAAAAAATATTTAATGAAATACCTTCTGGAATGTTTGAATTTTCAAAAAAAGAATGACAAAACATCCAAAATATAATAAAGAAAAAGGCAAAAATAAATTGAGCAAAAGTCATAAAGCCAAAAAATAAAGAGCATTTTTCAAAATGTTTAGATTTCCAGTGAAGGAATATTTCATTTTCATTCTAAAAAAGCGAGTTGGGAACGATGGAATGACGGGAGGTTTGGTGAGAGAAAGCTGCTGAGAAATGAACAGATGTCTAGAGGGAATAGAGGTATGAAAATGAATGGCAGGAGGAAGGGAACAGGCAGAGATGTGTCTTACACACACACACACACACACACACACACACTACACGCGTCCGTCTTTCCTCAGATCTGCTAATGAATGACCTACAGAGGCCACACATATACAAACTCTCGAAAGGTACATACAGAAATGCATCTCCGTCTTAAAGTGACAGTGTTTGATTATATGATTCCCCAAGAAAATAAATTTCAAATATGGCAGTTCATTTTTATCTGCTTCAAGTTTCAGTTAATATCACATTTTTCATGTCAGAAAGATTCAGTCAAATCTAAAGCTTGATTCACAGTAACACCAACATCTACAGTAAATGCATTTACCTGTGTCCTTATGACATTATAGACTAAAAATACATAGAAGGTCAGAAGAAAAATCAAAAGGTTGCCGGTTCGAATCTTAGTGTCCATGAGCCCGACACAGAACCCAGTGCGTGTGTGTGTGTGTGTGTTTGTTTGTTTGTGAGTGTATAGATTAAAGATTCATCTTTTTTTATCCACGGAGGGAAATTGCTTTTCCGGTGTAGGTACAAAAACTGCTCAGGTGTAAAAACGACTCGGGGTCCCGCGACTGATGATGACGTGACACTATTTGATTGGCTGTAAGTTTGCACAATGACTGAATGTGACGTCACAGTGGCTCTCATGACAAAGAAGGACCTATAGAAGAGAAAGAAAAAAACAAACTAACTAAAGACTAAAGAAAAATGTACATCTGCAAGATTACAGTAATTACAGTATAAAGAAATTCCAATATATTTAATTAATCATATCAAAATATCAATTAGTATTATTATTAATATATACAATATAATTATATTAATATATACAACTACAGTTTAATGCAAATAACAATGAATATTGATGTGTATTGCACGTGTACACATACGTACACACACACACACACACACACACACACACACACACACACACGTATATAGTGGACCAAAATGTGGACAAAAACGGACGCCACAACAAGCTCCTTGCTCAAATATCTCAGATGTTTAGCATTGCATGGCGCTCATCTGCTGGGAGCAGTGTATTCGTGTCGTGACACGCTGGTTCGTCAGGTAAGTATGTGGTGTTTCAGACGAGTCCGGCCACATGAAACCCAACGGAACGACACTGTGGTGATGCTCCTCAGAGCCTCTAGAAGCTTCTCGCCGTCACAGACTGGGGCGTGATGAATGTGTTAGAAGTCAGCAGACTGTGACTCTAGTTAACCTCTGAGCGAGGGGAGATAAACAGCCTGCGCAGACGTGACACAATGAAGGAGTGTTTGAGTGCAGCTCTGAAGCAGAAGGCCCGAGACAGGAAGACTGAACAGCTTTTGTCTGCGGAAGACCAAAAAGAGGCCAGCCAGAGGAGCCGGACCGGCGGATAATGGAGTCAAACATGGTGAAATGTTGATAATACGTTCATTTAAAAAAAAGAAGTAGACAAATAAGTATAAAAAGTTCAGAATGAATTCACAATTAATCGCGTAGCAGTAAGTTTCCATTCAAAAGTAGTGGAGTGAAGAATACAGATACTCAAGCACAAATGTACTCAAGTAGAGAGTAAAAGTTGCTTATTTACTCAATTACTCACTTAAAAAAAGAAAGAAAAAAAAAACATATAAAATATTAAAAAAAATAGAATGGACATATAGTAGATCAATCAGTAGAGCGCTGGTGCCTGGATGATGGGTTCGATTCACCATGTTGAAAAAAGTAATTATTTTAAAAGGTAAATTATTATTACAGAGCCAAGGTGTTGGTAAAAAAAACACAATTATTGTTACACACTTTGGATAACAGCACCTGATAAGAGAATGAAAGTAAAAGTAAATGATCAATTCATAATTAAGGTAAACAATGTTATTAAAAACTTAAAATTGTAATTACATTTTATGAATTTTTGAACAAGATACCGTAAACATAATTACATTATGTTTTTTTTTTCCAAATGAGATGTTACGAAAACAAACGTACTAAAAAACAATTTCTGGTTTAATCTGGTCGCATGATGCCACCTTTACTTTCAACATGAAAAATAAACGCAGACAGATTCCCAGCATTAGATGTTTACAGGGAGAATCCGACTGAATGTTGAATTTAGTTTAGTCTTTGACTAAATGATTTCCTCTGACGTCTTGAATACTTTAAACACAGTCTGCGTGCATTTTCAGACATTAGTGTGGAATGAAAAGTGGTTGAAATCAGTTATTCGTGACAAATCTTCACTGACGTGAGGCAAGTGGCAAGTGATGGCAACACCACGGTCATAGGTTCGATTCTCAGAAGACACATAAACATAGTTTTTAGTTTAGAACTGTGGAAAGTGAGTGGCAAAGCATCAATTGAAGTATAGAATCAATATTTAATCAATAAAGTGTCTCATGTCTTAAAAAGCACATAATCTTAACTTTATTATCTTAACATTATTCCAAATGGGTTCAATTCCCAGAAAAATCACAAAGTTGCTAGATCAAAGTGAAGATGTGATACAAGATTTAAAACATAATTTATACAATCGAAAATAATGAAATCAAAGAGTAAAAAAGGTATTTAAAGGATTTCTAACCAGATTCAGCAGAGTTTGGATTTCATTGTATTGGGGAATGTGAAGTCTGAGCAGCTAATCTATTTACCTCTGTGTCTATGTTTTACGCTTCCATTGTTACATGCCTGTGTGTCTAAGTCTGTGTGTGTGTGTGTGTGTGTGTGTGTGTGTGTGTGTGTGTGTGTAGCCTGAACAATTACAGGGGCCTTGGGAAGATTAACCTAGCTAATGACTTAAGATAAGTCAGCCAGTCTGGTGCCTTAAAACAACATCTGTGTGTGTGTGTGTGTGTGTGTGTGTGTGTGTGTGTGAGAGAGAGAGAAAGAGAGAGAGCACAAGACCCCTTCACATTATCTTCACTAACAGAATTACAGAGAGAGGAGTAAAAGTATGTACAGTGAAAAAAGCGAGTCACTATTGACACTAGCGCTCTAAAAGTGATCTCCAAGTGACACAAGTAAAACACAAAACTATGTTTAAATGTTGCCAAAGGCTCACTGCACAACTGGAAGCACTTAGGGTCCATTATTAGAATCCATCCATTATTAGTTTCTCGAAAATTAGTAGCTGCTATAAAGACACAAAAGTATAGAAAAAAATGTGTTCGTTTTTACCTGTTAAAGCAACTGACATGGAAAAGAAAAATATTAAAATGTAAAATAAATAAATAAATAAAAACATTACTTATATATATATATATTACATAGTAATGCTATAACATTATCATTGTGCTGGATTATATTGGCAGATCCATCCAACTTGACTATCTATTTATTCCGGGGTCACGAGGAGCTGGGCACACACATGATTGACGTCCAGCCAATCACAGAGCAGGACACACAGGCATGCACATTCATACACCTGTGAGCAATTTTTCAAATTTCAATTCTCCTGTATGTTGGACTGTGGAACGTAATAGGAGACCCAGAAGAAACACACAAGCACAGGGAGAACATGTAAACTCCATACACAAGACCCTGAGCGAGACCCTATTTGGCACATAAGGTCGAAAATGTAATAAAATACGTGTATCTGCTGGTGTTGGGAAAAAAAACAAACATGACTCATCACCTAGCCAATCACACCGTAGGAAGGACTCGAGCTTAAATAAGTTACGTTAAGACGCTTGTAGCAATGATTTCTGTTGTTATTGTTTAAAATCAAGAATATAAACTACAATCATATCCTATGTAATTTTTTAAAGCAGGCACACAAAGCAAGCTTGATTTTATTTGTGTTAGTTTGGACAAAAACAACTTTTTGTTCTTTCATTGTGTACAGTAGTTTAATTATGCACATTTTGTAAAATAAAGTACCACTGAGAAAGCGAATCAGTGAAACTAATTTAAATTTTTGTGTGCATAAATAATTGGCATGAATGGATTTGTTTTATATAAGACGAATAAATTTAAGCTGAAGCAGAAGTGCTTCTGAGAAGTGTGTGTGTGTGTGTGTGTGTGGTCCTCACAAATGTGGCCTGATCCTTAAAATCGCAATTGTATATTATAGTTTTTACCGGCTTTTAAATGGCATTTCTCTCTGTGAATGGCAGTACCTGGTGTGACATTTATCTTGCTGTTGATCAGATTCATCACGGAAACGAGTGTGTGTGTGTGTGTGTGTGTGTGTGTTGAGAAAGAATAGAATTGTCATGCGTTTATGAGCTCATTGAAAGTGTAATCCCAGCGGCCCACAGTGTCGTCCTTGAGCCCCACAGCGAACCACAAAACAACACCGGTCGGGCACATTCGAAGCCGCTTGCGTAAAAGGACATTTTAACGTGAATCGAAAGATCATTTGATTCCTGAAATCCAGCGGTAGTGACGCACAGAGCTTCAGTGAGTTTAGCAAACTCCCCGAGAATCAGTCAAGTGTATTTAGCTTTGTGTCTTTATACCACAGCAACTATAGTCTATATTTGCACACAACGGTTTACATTTCTCTGCACTACTGTACTTTGTTCTGATCTTCATGCTCATTTGCACCATATTTCTATTTCTGTTTTTGTATAATACAGAAACCACCCTTCTGTATATTACCCTGTAGTTTCTGTCATAGCCTCCCATATGTATATTCTGTTTGTACCTTACATTCCTCACCATTATGCACTTCATAAACATTATCGCTACTTTTGCACTTCTGGTTGGACCTAACTGCATTTCGTTGTCTTGTACTTGTACTTGCCAATGACAATAAAGTTGAATCAATCAATCAATATAGTCACTAAAACCTTCCTTCTTCTTCGGAAGTGATATGCGTGTAAAGTAATTGAGTAAAAAAGCAACTTTTACTCTCTACTTGACTACATTAGTGATTGAGTCTCTGTATTCTTTACTCCACTACTTTTGAATGGAAACTTACTGCTACTCGATTAATTGTGAATTAATTCTGAACTTTTTATACTTCTTTGTCTACATCTTTTTTTAAATGTATTTATTTTTTTAATTTCTTGGGCGGATGAGGTGAAGGTACTGGATACTATTTGTGAGCTAAATCACGGGAACTTGGATTAGCGGTAACACTTTATTGGCACATTTTTGTGACTTTTTTATCTATATTGTTCTGCCATTTTGAAACATTGAGGTGTAAATTTAATTTCTATATTAGGAAATGAAACCTCATAAACAAAGAGTTTCTTGTTTTCCAAAATTAATTTCTTGGATTAAATGCAGGTTGAGTAAATTACACAAGTTCTTTTAAATTTGAATACTTTACAACTTTTACTCAAGTCTTCTTGGAACTGGTGATTAGTAACTTGTAATTTTTGCAGCAAGGTACTTTCACTCGAGTATGGTTTTCAAGTACTCTTTGGGAAGTGATGACGTTAATATATTTTTGTACACAGGCATCACTCACATCACTCAGAAATGCAGATTATTGCTTTGTTTCAAAATAAGAGTCAAATAGGTTCAAAATACACAACTGTCATTTTTGTGCAAATAAAATTCTCAATTCAACCAACTTTTTTTAAGATCTATAATTGCGTTTCCTGAAGATCTGAGGATCTGCTCGGCTCTGGAAGCCTGATGCTCAGCAGAAGTGTGGGATGAAGTCCAACAACAGGATGGAATGTAGTAGGAGTCTGGGGGAAAAAAAGCTCCCAAAACAACATATACGTGGCTTGTTTGAAGAAGAAACACAAAGAAATGAGATTTAGATGACGATGCTGAGGACAGGATGCTGAATAGCGTCAGGAAGCGTTTCTGGTTCCAGAATTGAATGAGCAAGTCGGATCCTTCCCAAATGATCTTGAAATCGTGGCAAACGTAGACAGACATCTGGTTTTTATTGACCAATACAGCTCTAATGTCTCTCCGGGGTATCTTATGCTGTGCACAACGTTAATTCTGCTCGACAATGAACTACTGGATGTAAACTGACCAAATCACCAAAGTCTGCACTGAACCACAATGCCGTTCCTTAGCTTAACCTGCTTAGAAACTTTAGCTTACCGTCCATCCTGTAGAAAAATATACCGACTTATCACAATGTAACGAGTAACGTAAGTGTACGTTCAAATGTGGTGGAGTAAAGAGTACAGATAATCAAAAATGTGGTCAAGTAGAGAGTGAAAGTTGATTATATTTTTGATACTCAGTACAAGTACAAAGTAGCTGAAAATACTGAAGTAACAAAGTCCATTTACTGAAGTACCACTGCGCACATGCAATGTTTGCAAAAAATATAATTTGTTTTGTTTTCCACTTTTGACTCTATTATTATTATTGTTTTCTTTAATTGATCGATGTTGCAAATTTCTCACAGAGATTATGTATCCATCTTGTCTAATTGCAAGTTTATTATTCTATATAATATCTAAATTTTATTATGAATTACAATTATTAATTACTGTAACACTATACAGTATTATAAAATGTTATAATATACTTTAATTTAAGTAAAAGTATGAACACGCTTTGTTTTAAGAGTACAGTGAAGTTGCATCCATCTATTGACTTTGGAGTATTAAAGCAGTGAGCTTGTTCTCTATCACAGTTCTGTTTCCCTAGCTAGTGTCGCTTTCTACCTGCTCCCTGCTCATAGTCACTTACGGTCATTGTTAAGTTGTTTTTACAGCTGCTTAAAGACAGTTTGCAACTGTGAGAAACACGTTTACCTTAAACCAGCTCATTTGTACATGCCTGTTTCTCCACGGCTCTGAGAAGATTTGTAAACCCTTGAGGCTGTTCTCGGACTAAATGACTATGTGGCTAAATACAAATCTCTAAAACTGAGGACATGTTTTTAAATGACTGTTACAATCAGACACCACGTCTCCTCACTTGACCCATCTGCAGTACAAGTAAAAAAATAAACGTAAAAAAGTAAAAAAAAAACGGAGTAAAAAGTTTGACATTTGATTCTGAATGCGAGAGTAAAAACCATTAAAACACAGTACGTGAACATATAGAACGTAAGTCAATGATTCACCACCGTCTACACGGTAGATCAAAACTGTGATGATTTTAATTGGCAAAAATGAGTAACTGAAAAGCAAATGTTCTGGAAGCTGAGCAACATATCAGCAACTTCACATAAATACACACTTTCCCAGGAAAATGCACGTATAACACAGTAAGTGTCTTCAACATCTTAAATGGCTGCAGTAGATATACAGAGAAGAGCATTTACTAACCTTCAGTGCCTGGATGACAAAGTCTCTGGCCTCGAGTTCTCCCTCAAGAACACTGAAGAGCATCAGCACATCGTTCTTGCTCAAAGCCTCCACGTTCAGCCTGGACTCCTGAAAAGAGATCACAGACACAACACTGAGCAAACAAGGTCTCACAGAAATCCGGATTATCCAGGAAAGATCTGATCTCACAATATCACGCAATGTTTCAAAGTGAGTTGTCAAGAACAGAAGGTTGGAAGTCCACAAAAGTCTCATTATCTCCCTTCTTCAGACCAATAGCTCAAGCCCCCTGAATGAAGAGGTCTTATATATAGAATTCTTCTCATTCAGAGCTCACATCCACAACCCATTTACTTCTGATTGTCAAATGAAATAACAACAGGCCAAAACCCCATCATTGCCACTTGCTATACAGTATTTATGTATGCTTCACCTTGCTCATCAGCCACAGACGCTTGATTCATCTGCAACATTACGGCAACGTGACTTTGAACTTAAGAATCTCTGCCAGATTATAAGATAGGAGAAGCAGAGGAGGAGGAGGAGAGGAGAAGAAGAGAGAAGAAGGAGAGAAGTGGTCAGGAGTAGGAAATCCATACAAGGAAATTTGTTCTCGGCATTTGACCATCCAAGCAGTGGAAGTGCATTTACACACCGTGAAGAACACACACACCAGAACGGCTTCATCTGAACATGTTTGACTTTTCTCTAAATTTGGTGCAGACTGGGCCTAAAACGTATAGTAGGTTATGTTTACAGCACAAAAGAGAAATGATTCTTATTCAGATCACAAGTTCATTGTTGTTTACCTGTTTTCAAAATATCGTAATGCATATCTGCCCATCATGAACGCAGTAGTGATGAATCCTACGTTGAGCTGGGTATAACGTTATAGTACGTCTCTAAGATTTACACACACACACATCAAACGCAATTCCCTATACGGCAAGTCACGCTAGTGTACTCCGAGGGTTAAAAGTCTTATCCAAGAATAATGACTAGATCAGAGCAGCGATCACAGAAAATCTCCCGTGTTGCGTTTCGTCTTCTGCAGTTCAAAGGGAGGGAAAGTCACTCTTACGACTCAAAGGATTCGCCATACATCAAGCCCCGGCAGCGTTCCAAGCTTTTCCGACTGATGTCCACAGACTTGAGAAAAAGACGTGTTGTTGTTAGGGCCCGACTGACTTTCCCACCAAGTTCTGAATTCTCAAGAACGGACAAGCATCAGATTTCACTTTCCCATATAGCCGACCACTCCACGGAGGCTCTGACATCGGGCGACAAACCCCGACTGAAGGTCACACGAAACCGAAGCTAGATTCTCCCATTCTGACACCACTTTGCTTTTAATGGCGCTTTTAGTTTATGTTGAGATTTGTGCGGTTAGCCAAAGTTTCCACGTCACAAAGTCTTGAAGATGGTTACATAATGGAGACGGAAGCCTTCCAGCTACTGGGCTCCAAATTTAAGCTATTTCGGACTTGGAAGCCTTTCGACCATGGCGGAATTCTCATAAATGGCTTTGGAGGACACGTCTACTTATATACATAAATTAAATACCTTTCAATCAGAGGTGTAAACAGTATCTTAAAACCATAATGAGTAAAAGTACAGATACCGTGCTGTAAAAATTGCTCCATTACAGCTGGCAAGTCACCAATGCCAAGAAGACGTAAAAGTCGTATCTGATTTTAAAAGAACTTAAGTATTTTACTCGTACTGAATTTAGGCTCAAAAAACAGTCAAAAGAGAAAAACGTTTTATTTATGAGGTTTTATTTCCTAATTTAGAAATTAAATTTAACACCTCAATATTTCCAAATTGCACAGCAAAAAAAGATAAAAAAAAGAACAAAAAGTCAGTCTCAGTCAAATGAGCAAGTGATCATAAATAGCATCCAGTTTAGCTCAAAAACAGCATCCAGTACCTCCAGCATCCTGCAGATGGAGATATCACCACGTCCGCCCAAGAAATTAACCGCGGTAGAAAAAATAGAGTAAGATTCAGTAAGTGTAAGAAAGAAGTAACAGTAACAGTAAGTGTCCAATCAAATGTAGTGGAGTAAAGTAAAATGTAGTTAAGTAGAGAGTAAAACTTATATTTTTGATACTCAGGACAAGTACAAAGTAACCAAAAAAATAGTAAAGTAACAAAGTTAATTTGCTCAAGCACTGATTTCAACCAAACACTGTGTCTTTTCATTACCCATCAAGTGAACATCACGCTAGATCTGTGCATGCGAGAAAGCATTTATGGCTTGTGGTTCACCAACTCAAACGCTGCTAATTTGAAGCATTCTCCTACGCAAAGCCTTATTTTATAGGTGTGCTAATTTCACAACTTCGCTTGCTTTTCATAAAACCCAAACGTGCTTCCAAAACCAAGGCCGTATCATAATTTCAGGCTGTGCACTTTGTGAACTTTTGCTTGAAAGGGTCCGAACACTTTTGGCTTGGCGACCTGCACGGGCCGGTTCTTTTTCTGGCATCTGGGATGGAGGATCTGATCAATCTTTATGGTTGACTAATTTGGCATTTCCTCCTCGCCTGTGCCCATGCTTTTTCTGAATTAAAGGGCGCTACGGTGTTCACCATCCGGCTTTTGTAAATCCCTCCACATTTCTTTCCCCCGGAGCAAGAGGGATCTGAGTGAACTCAACCTCGCTCGACATGTCAGAGGGTAATTAATTTAATCCTCAAGCTGCTTGTGAGCTATAAAACAGATGGCCTGGAGTCAACTGCCCGGAGTTGTGATCGGCTCCGCAGCTTGTGCCATGTGAACTGATTTTTTAAAATGCCAATTAGAAAGATCTGCATGTGTAACAAGTATAGAAATGTGCTTAATAGAATTACACGGTGTCTCAGCAATGCAAGTGTGCTAAAGATATCAGTTGATTATACCTGTGGTAAATCTACACACATACTTTTTCTCCTACTTGGGACACATACACACCCACACATATTTAAAGCATCCGTACATAACCTCCTCCTATAATATTGCATGTATTATTTGCATGCAATATTCAGTCACACAAGCTTCCATCCCTTATCAGCCGATTTTTCCATTGCTGGGTCACGGGGAGTTGGAGCAAACAATAACAAAAATGGCAATCCTGATAACACTTTTGAGGAGGTTCGTTTAACGAAGTTGCCGATTTAGCAATCAGAATGAATGCCCGGACGTCTGCCACTTCTTAGTGCTCACTACATAGGCGGCATTTTGATTCGTTTTTGAACGCAACCTTTTAACGCGAGTCAAGTGACTGTATGAACAAAGTCGCATTTATTCTCCCTTGTTTTTATAAATATAAGATTTTTGCGCTAAATAGCCGTCAGGATATAGCGCTGGTGCCTACTTTGCCGATTTAGTTTGAAGTTTTTTAGGAGTTTATCACAGGACTGTCGACTTTATAAATGTAATAGCCGCAACACTAAACGTCGAGTGCCGACTCTTTACTCGACTGTTTTTTTTTTTTACAAACGTACGAGACCAAACTAAACTCTTACCGCGGTCGGTGCCATCCCAGGTTTGTTCAGTCCCCGCTATCGCTCATCTAAGCGCCCTTGTTGAAGTTCGGCTTCATCGAAGTTCATCTCCAGAGAGGGAATTCAAACGGACAGTTGGAATAGCCAATAGAAGCAAGGCATTATCCGCGTAATGACCAATGAAAAGGCTTGAGGCGGGACCTGATGTGAAAACTTTTTAGTAAGACTCTTTGTGCAGAAGTGAGACTTTTAGAGGCAATTCGGAGGCCAGTATGAACTATAGACTAAATTTCGTAAATGCTAAAGTTTATACACTTCGGATTTGATGAAGAAAAAAGATTCCAGAAATATGTTTTAAGGCTAAAACTAAAAAGCGGACGGGAAAATTGCCCATTGAAAAGGCTGGTTAAGTTGATAAACATTTACGCCACACAGTGGTGGTTAACTAAAACTGCATTGCCCAAAAAGCACTCGAAAATAAACATTTGCATTTTAAAAATTAATACGTAATAAAATGCAAAATCAGTTGAAAATAAATTAGCATTTTAAATATAAATAAGTAAAAGAACGCAATCAATATCACAGATGCGGACACAGATTCCCTTCATAAAAAAATGTTATATTACAAATTTCATTCATCGGATAAATACAGGCGTTTCACAAAGTGTACTAACAAAAGCAGTCCATTACCACACTTCATATAATGACAAAATGAGACACAGAACTATACATAGCATCATTCCCAATAACAGAGATAAGTACAACTTATTGTGCATCTCAAAACCAGATGATCTATACTGACCAATGTCAAGTAAGGCATTGTCGATATGAATGTTCCAAAGACGAGCCATTGTTTCAGGCCGTATTGGTTTTGGCTGAAGAGTCTGTTCATGTGCTTCAGGTATTCAAGTCTTCTCAGCAACGATGAAATAGCACCAGTTTGTCATGGTTCAAACACTCAAAACACACAGGCAAGAATAATTTACTCAAAACATGTTTTTTTACAAACACTTCCGACAATGTACAAGAAGACAAAATCATACCTGAAAACAATAAATGCACAACATCTGAGTGTAGTTAAAAAAATATTAAATAATAAAATGGGATATCATTTCAGTTTTTCAAATTCTGCTGCAATGCTTGATTTTTTTGTTTGTAAATCTTGGATTGTGCCGGGATTATATTCAAATGAGTGTTTGTAACCGTTTAATTCTGAATTTGTGCTATATATATTTTTATAAGCTAATCACATTGTCTGGTTTTGGTTGAACACGTTAATTGTGTGCAGCATTAGGCTTTAGCCTCAAATTGTATTAAACCACAATGCAGTTAATTTGGACGCGTTTAGAGTGCGAATAGAGTCCTGTGTTCACTTTAAGTGATTTACAGTCTTTTAAGGCTAAGAGTCTTTTAGCATGTTTATACGGGCAAATATCTTGAGGGCAGGACCTAATTTAATATTCATGGCACTCATTAGATGGTCTTCTTTCAGTAGCAGCAGAGCTTGTCCATCGATCTCCTGAGCACGGAACTCATCTGCAATCTCCTGACAACCTGAAACCATCACAAACAAATGACAGTCAAACATCGGCAGGTTTGGAATTAAAGGAATGCCAAAAAAACATTTTTGGGAAAAGGAAAAGTGGGCTAAAACTGCCCAATCATGAATCTACTAATAAATGCTCGATTGAATCGAATCAGAAAAAAGTGGGAAATTACGTCCAATCAGAAAATAAAATCTAAATAGTAAGTTGATAGAACAGGATTGTAAGTTGATAGAAACTGTCCAATCAAAACGTGATCGAATGACCAATACCCAATAATAAATTGCGTTATCCAATCAACAAAAACCATATCCAATCAGAAAATGAGCAAATGCAAAAGAAAAGTCAAGAAGTCACGTCATTATAAAACAAATATTAAGTAAATTTTCTTCCATGCTCAGTCTCAATTTTCTCAAAATAACTGTGCAACAATATTACAAATATACATGAATGCAAATAATATAATAATAATAATAATAACAATGAGTATTTGTAGGGCGCTTTTCACAGTTTTAACTGTCTCAAAGCGCACATGTAAATATGTAAGGGAATTGTTGCTTTTTATTCAATTTATCGTCTGGATTGTTGGTGTTAAGTGGCTGCGGTTATGACAAGACAAAGACAAAAACCTAGATATTATAAAATGATAAAATAGATCAAATGAAATAGATAAAATGTTATCCTCATTTATACAGTGCGTGCGGGAGATATTCATTATGCGAAGCGGTTTGTGCTCAAATTGTTTATAAAATGCATATTTTTTTAAATATGTATCCCAAGTGTTTTGTACAAAAAAATATATTTTAACTCCGTACGTCTGTTTGGTTGAGCATTGATTTCCATAACCACAATCTCTTCTTCACGATCATCTGCCATTTTTTATTTTAGTTTAGAGAGTTTCGAAGACATTTCTCCACATAGAATCATTGATTGCTTTATCAACGTATATGTGCTCCACAATATTAATTTAAATATATATATAATTCAAATTATATATGTTATAATGTGCAAATACATTTTTTGTGAAACGCCAGTCTTTAAAAAAACAATCACAAGTCACTTGCCTGGTAAAGAGCGGATAAACTCGAACACCTCCTGCACGTTCCACTTGGTGGGGTCACAGGGTAAGAAGTTGTGAGTGAGGAGAGGAAGCTCCTCAGAATGGTTGGTAGCTGCCACACCCTGAGACCTGATTGGCCCAGAGCTGGCTGCGGAGAGCGGGGAGTTTGCTTCCTCGTAACTGGAGATGTCCGAGCAGGGACTCGACTCTCCTTGACTGGGCTGAGACTGGCGAGGCGAGGACACAGATTCTCCCTGAGACTGCTGAGATACAGAAAGCCTCTGAAAGAAAGAACAAACACCAGAATAAAGTCACTGCTTCGTCAACGGAGGAGTGATTTACATTTGGCAGAAGGTTGATGTTCACCTGCTTTTTTGGTTCCCTTCCTGAGCTGTGAGATCTCCTCCATCGATGAGTTGTCCTAGTTCGGTCAGGATGAAACAGACCAATGCGCTTCGTCCAACCAACACTGTACCTGATCAGGAGGAAAAAAGAAAGTCAACTTTACGGAACAAAATAAAATTTACATTCCAAATAGGGCTGTTGTGGATTAGTTGTTAGATATTTGGACCAATAGATTACAAGGTTGAATCCCGGACCGGTATGTTCTACAACTGAAGAGCAAGACCCTGATTTGAATCTGGTCATTCTCAAAACTGCTTGTCTGCATGTCGGTAAAATAAATGTAAAGTATAATAAGCACATAATCACAGTATGAGTAGAGGAGTTCTGTTCTAAAACAAACCAGCAGAATAAGTCCGCTTTGTGGGCTGTAACACTCTATACACCTTTCTCAAACAGACTTTTCACATTTTTGCTCTTGTTTAAACACTCTCAAAGATCAAACGTTTGTAGAAAAATATATCAGTGTCACATTATATTTGCCAAAAATCAAAACATGCTTTCAGGCTCAAACTTTTGCTTGAGAAATTGTTATTAAACATTTTTCCATAAGTGAAACTGGACTTGCTTCTGTCTTAGCTCTTTGTCATCGCCCAACATGTTTTATAAAATTATTTAGCTTTTGTGCAAATAATATTGGTACCTGAAGATTTATGTATATGTGCATGGAGGAGATGGAGAGAATGATTTACAACCAATCACCACTGTATTCAAATTGCATTAATTGTAACACGATTCACTAGGATTCAGACCTGCTACATTTTGTGTTCCAGACACATGGAACGATTAACATATGTTTTAATGAATTTACCATTATGTAATTAAAATTAATATTTTAGCATTGGACAGATAAGTACGACTTTACCTTTTTGCACAAACCATGGAGCAAAATCGCTTGGAACCTTTAAACTTGTAAGCAAAGTCAACCCATCCGCAGAGCTCACAGGTGAGTTTGGGCTCTTCGGTTTCCTCTTGAACCATCGCATCTAATGAAAACAGCAATATATTGACAGATTTATGGCTTTAAACAGTTTCTGCAGGAAACCTTGAAGCGCTAAAAAAAAAAAAGTTTCGGCACACCTTAACTACACAAACTTTCAATCACCAATCTTTCAGATTTCTGTCATTTCTTATCAGCCAAGATTCCACAAGACAAAATTCTAATCATTGCAGTGTAATGTAAATAATGAAACGTCTACCTTGTGTTCCAGCGTCCTCCATGTCTGAGTTGGTGGCGCTGAGAGAATTACTGGAGGCGGTTTTCTCCGGGTCCGAGGGAAGCTGCGTGTCTGGTTTCTTGGGGCTCTCTGCCTGAATCGGAGGTCTCTCCACCTAAAATCCAAAGTCAAGTGAATAAAAGCACATTTTGATGAACATATCAGGAATTACGGAATTCATCATGGTAGTTACGTTCCAAACTCTCCCGGAAAACACATTTAACACCCCCATCTTATATGGATAACGGGCCTAAAATGCGTCGTGTTCAAGCCACAAATCGGCGCAGCACAACCGAAAAGTTAGAGGGGGAAGCGAGTTGCAAAGAGCCAGGAAACTTTGTCAAGCTGCCATATGGCTCAGCAGAGGCTGCGTGACCCAGGAGGAAATTAAGCTGATGGAGAATTTGTAGCAAACATTTGTACTTATCTGAAGTGCTTTCTGTTAATCTGCTAAAAGGATTGTGTCCGTTTTGAATAATAATAAATGTACATTTCATTTTTATTATAGTCTTGTCATAATACTATATGTAGTGACAATGGGCCACTCATTTACACTTTCTTTAATTTTTTTTTGTCATGGCTCTTTGTCAGTCGCTCCTGTCAGTCGCTCCCTTATTACTTCATTTTACAGAGGTTACTTACAGGGAAGGGCTCAGCTCCCTCTTGGATCACAAATCCCTCGATGACATGAGTGAGGACGTGTGGTTTTACTATGGCTTGGGGAGGCTTGTTCTCGCCGTTTTGAGTCACACATCCCGCCGCCTCGGAAGGAAGCGTCTCGCCCGAGTCTCCCGGGGTCATAGTGGATGTCACTATTGGTACTGTGGGGTCACACGTGGTCTCCAAGGAGCCTGGAAGCAAAGAAAAAAAACTCCATTCATAACCATGGCAACCACAATAACAGCAGCATAACATAAACGCTAATCACCGCTTACAGGAGGAGCAGCTGTTGGAAATGCGATGCTCTGTTGATAACACGCTGTATATGTATTTGTTTGTGAGGTGAGGACACGTTAATTTTTAAGAGAACAATATTACACATGTTGTAATATTTAGTATTTTGTAACTCCGAGGGTTGATCTAGTATATATTTCTCATTATTGACGCATACTTGAGTTATGACGTCATCACAATAACGTCATATTGCCGCTGAAGATGACGTGAGCATTTATGATTAAAACTTGCTTAAGAGTCAATGAAAAGGCGAATCCTGTGAATTCATAATATAAATGACGAACAAATCATATACAGTGTGAAACTCGTAAGAACAGATTACCAATCAGATGGACTGCTCGTTTGTTTTTGTTGATTTCAAGGAACTTTGCATTACACGCATGAGAGGTTTAAGAAATTTGAAACGTCGGAACATTAACAGCAACTGTCGGATGATCGATTCACGACAACTGGGTTTCCTCCGTTTCAACTGGTTTCCTCACGAGGAGGAAGAAACCCCCATTGACAAGATTCCCGACAAATCCACCTGGACTGAGAATCACAGACATCAACAACAAACGCGATAAGCGATCAAAGCCACACGCTCGGCTTCAACTATAACGCAGGTATTTGACGGGCGCGAGCACGACATTGTTTTGAATGGTGGTGCGCGCGCACGTGGGTCAACCGCAGCACTGCTACTATGTAACGCAGAGTCGCGTATCAAAGTGAAACATTTCCCCGCTACATTGTTTCACACACACTTCTGGTAACGCCCCCTCGCTCACGCACCAAAACACGCACAATACGAGCGATCTTACCGACAAGACGCAACAGATAGTCGTTTTCCGGAGGGTCTCCTGTGTCGAAACACGATGGAAGCCTCATTCCCGGTGAGTGTGTGCTGGTCTTAACGGCACTAGTGTATTTCCGCTCGTGCAGCTTTTTGCCTTTTACGCAACGTGCCTTTCTACCGCCGCGCACCCACGCACGAGTTCTTTCCACTCTCTCCGCCGCCCAAGAGGCGTGTCTGACGCTCTCGTCCCTGCTGGAAAGTCACGTCACGTGACGTCGTGCCTCAGTGGATCGTACGCATCACGCTGTAACGCGCAGGTAAGACGACACGTTAAAAACCAAAGATGCACTTTAAATCATCCACTCGCTTGGCAGCAATGTGTGAGCAGATGAGCCGCGAACTCAGCCAAACACGAGTCGAACCTTCTGGTGTGTCGTGCTAATTTTGGATCATGGACGCTTTCTCTATCATGTTCTCTTTCCTTCCGCTGCTAAAATTACGTGCGGAGAAAATAAAAGGCCATACTATTGTCTACATTTGGTTGTGAAGTGTTATAAAATCACAGGCGTAATACAATCCTGTGATTTTTATCACAGTGATCCCATAATAAAAAAAAGTGTAACAAAATCCTGAAATATAATAGAAACGTTAGTGCAAACTTCTCTTTCATCTCTTTTTCAAAGCAAAACATGTACACTGAAAACATGTACTTAGAAATCCTCAGATATCAATTGTCACAAACCTAAACGTTAAATTTACTGCTATAATTTAAATTAAAACTTGTAAAAAATGTTCCAGTCTTTTACTTTTAAAAGGTTTGTGCAAACTGGTACAAATGTTGTGTGTGTGTGTGTGTGTGTGTGTGTGTGTGTGTGTGTGTGTGTGTGTGTGTGTGTGTGTGTGTGTGTGCGTGTGTGCGTGTGTGCGTGTGTGAATATGCTTATATTTGCAACTTGGGAATGTCTGCTTACATTTTTACCTTAGTAGTAACTGATTTTAAAAGTAATTTCAAAGACTTATGGATGCAGCGTGTGTCCTGCTGACCACTGTACCTTGACTGTTAGATCCAGCAGTGGCAGCATCAGCTTTGGGTCGTTCGGGTGAGACGTGACCCTGTGGCGTAGCTGGTGGATGAACCTCCACGGGTGGGCAGATCTCTCTTACCACCAGTGAGGTGGGCTTATCTTTATCGTCCTGTGCAACTCTTGAAGCCTAAGTAGAAAGAAAACACAATGCTTGAACCCTTGTCCCCGCTCCTGTCTCCAGCACTTCCTCACCTGGCTCTGGGCTGGTTGGATCTGGAGATTGATGGCGGTCAGCTGGACCGGCTGGGCTTTAGCGTGGAGCAGGCCGGTGTGAGAGGCGTGCTGACTGAGGTGGTGGCTCACGGTGGAGTGGAAGATGGTGGCCTGTTGGCTTGGCGCCGTGGCCTGATTGTGGAGGGCAGATTTGGCTAGTACTGGAATGATCCCGGCTACTGATGAGGTCTGCGTGGAGCTCTGTTGGTGCGGCTGGACTGTAACGGTCTGTAGCTGTAATTGGGGCGGAGCTCTGGAGGTAGGAGGAGTTTGAGGTTGGATGACAAACGGTTGTGGTTGTTTAATCAAGGCTTGTGGCTGGATTTGAGCATAGGCTGTAAAAAGAACAAAGACAAACATTAGACAGACGTCCGCACGACTACTCAATACATTCAAGTCGGCCGACAGCAAAGTGTCAGGAATGTTGGAAAAGAAAGCCGTGAATGATACACAATCCATGAGCGGATGGATTTAGATGATTTGTTCTTAAAGGAACGTTCTCGCACTTTTATTCTGTAACCTGAAAGGGATTTTGCATCTGTGAAGCAGATGGCAGGAACAAATAAAGTTTGTTTTTTACAACCATAGGCAAATGGGAAAGTTTCGACGTCTTTTCTGTGAATGGCGTGGGATTGCGTGTGTTCAGATGACTCAGTTCTGGCTCGTTCTTACTCCCGGATGTGAGGATTTGATGAGTTTTTCCTTTCACAGTCCGATCCTGGAAAACCCCAAATTTGCCTGTCTAACGTGCAGAGTCACGACACAAGGAACATAAAAATAACTTGTTGAATCCCCCGGGCAACCATCTATTCCGGCATCAGCCAAACATTGTAGATTTGAATTTCAGGTATTTTCTGCCATAAATAGAAGTTTGAATAAATCACTGCACAGAATGGAGACTTACCACTTAATAGTCTTTTCAGTTTTAGACATGATGGTTCACCTCATGTACATTTTATAATCATGATATATGTGGCAGTTGTGGTCAGCGGTAGGGAGTTGAACCTGCCACCCTGGCCACATGGCATAAAGCTGCCCACTGCTCCGGGTTTGAGTGTGTCACTTCACTGGATGATCAAACGCAGAACACAATTTCGATACGGCCCCTAGTGGCCACATTGACAAACTCACTCCCTTTTTTACAAATACTGTATATAATTTACTATATAATATACTTATAAGTGAATAGTGGAGAAAAAAGGTATTCTATTCTACCATAGTCAATGATCTGTTATACAAGTATTCAAAAGACACTTCTTACATGCATCAGCTAAGGACAGATAGTTTTGTGTATCTTCACATCTGTGAATATCATTAAAGCAAAAAATAGGAAAACCAGGAAAATTCACTATTACACATCATATGAACTAGCCAGAGAACATTGCTATGGAAACCAACAAATAAGATGAGTCTTGCACAAACTTTAGTACAAGTGAAGAACTTTCTGTTACTATTTGGCAGTTTTTATTCAAAAACGTTGAAATTTTTTCACACATCAAACCATGGTTTGGCTTTATTTAAACTTTTTTTTTACACTTTTAATTAATGCACTCACTCACTCACTCACTCTACAAACCTACAAATAAAAAAATAAAAAAAGGCTAAACTTAAATGATAAATAACTGAACATCTAGTTAACTGGGAACAACTAACTTTTATTCAATTCAATTGCATTTACACTATGTGTGGTAAGCGTGTTTGTGCGTAATTAATTTATACCAACTCCAAAAAGAATAAGTGAAACTCATAAAGAAATGACAAATAAGGGCTACATATTTTGCCTTTTCTTTTTACACATTTAAAATATCTTTTTGTTTCAGTCTTTAGGTTTTGCATTACAATGGATTGTTTTTGTTTGTACGTTGTACATTGTTGTTTGTTGTGGGATGGAAATGTATCTTTAATTACCATTTTAATTCCAAGTGAGGAGAATAGTGAGAACAGCATCTCTCTTCTTCTAGTCTCGACAAGCCCAGGTACCGTATCTGACTATGATAATTACCTAGTGTGATTAGAGAGCTGTGGAATGATGGATGGCGTGTGTGTCAGATGCTGACAGGCGTTTAAGACTCGCCTGAGAAATCATGTGTTCTCCAAAACGCAGCGTGTGCATTCGAGTGTAAGCCGTGCCGAAGAAACGTAGCCCTGGGTGGATTTCTCCATTATTGTGTTGTTAGCGGGTGACAGGACGGCCTGACAAGTGAAGTTGGGTCCGACACACAATCCCATTTAAGTGAAACGAACCATTGAATGTGCCAAACGAGTGCAATTTATGGACTGCGTTTGACAAAAGGTTCACTGGCAACGTTACTAGCTCAGATATCAGTCAAGTGTTTCGTAAACACACTGCAAGTAACGCAATGTGGTGTGTGGATCTTTTGACAACTTTCCCTCACACACAGTGGCCCTGAAAGAGGGATAATTAAGACAAACTAGAACAGATGAAATACACGTTTCTATTGATATTCCAGTAAATAGTTCTATGGTGGCTTGTTGGAACACAAAGCTTTTCTCTTTCTCATTTTCTCACACACAATTTGAGTTTGGAATAATCTGAGAGATATAGTGATGAATTATACCCACAGTGTAATCCTTTTACTTTATAAATACATTTATTTTGCATTTTTAAGTCCATCTCTCTAACCTCTAGGCCTACTGACCTAGACCTAACCTACTGGTCTTAAAATAATTAGAAATGCATGAAATATCAGTGAAGATCAATCATATCAAGCTTACTTTCTTTGCTCATTAACATGTAATTTAGTAATTGTTTACCTGGTGTGACTAAAGGATGTGTAGAGGACATATTGCGACTCATATTAACTGCTTTCATCTCCGTTTGGCCTTCCTCTGATTTCTTCGCCCCGTCTGTGGTGGCGGCGGCATTGAGACCCCCTTTCCCGGTGACGATGCCCGTGCTGGAGACACTCTGACTGGGGGTCTTGATGAGTGGTGTGGCCTGGATGGAGATGGGGGTCTGTTTTAAACTCAGTGCCTGAAGGTTTGAGGACTGAGAGGTGGATGACGCCCCCTGCTGGTTACGCAGGGCCAGGTTCTGAGAAAGACAGTATGGCGTCAGTAAAAAAAAAAGGCACACAAGTGTACATATATATTTCAAATATCCACTTTAAATATGTTATATATTATTTAATTTAACTAAGTATATTTACATGTAAATGTATACAATATAAATACAAAATGTCAATAAAAGAAAATTAAATGCAAAGAAAAGATTAAAAAAATGTCAAATAAAAATTTCACATATGCATTATCTTTATCAAAATAACTAGTGATAAATACTTGCACTGTATCTCTTTTTTACCATTTGTAATTATATAAACAGACATTTCCAACTAAATATGTATACATTAATAAATTGGTCACATATGATAAAATGTCATTTAAAAGCCTTTTCTCTTTTTACATTTTTAACCAAGGAACATCAATTTCATGTAAATGGTCTACTGAATTAGTAGGCAAGCATTTGTGGTGGGTACGAGCGGGTGCATCAGTAAAGCGTGTTGGGTTGGAGCGTATCAGTCTGTGTGTACCTGTGCGGAGACGGACTGTGTGTTACTGTTTGCGTTAGTGTCAGACTGTAGAGCAGTTACTGTAGCGGTAGGAGCCAGGATCAGCTGAGACGACAGAGGAACGGCCCGGCCCAGACTCCTGGCCACATGCACCAGATTACTCTGCTGAGCCTGCAACACGATACACAGCACTGATCAAACACCGGCTAATAGTGGAACAGTATAGCGTTAAATACCAACAGGGAAAGATGGATGGATGGATGGACAGATAGACAGACAGAACCATAGATAGAAAGATGGATTGATAGACAAATGGATAGATAGATAGATGGATGGACATATGGATGAATGGATGGATAGATAGATAGATAGACAGACAGACAGACAGACAGACAGATTAGATAGATAGACAGACAGACAGACAGACAGAACCATAGATAGAACTAAAGATGGCTGGACGGAGGGATGAATACATAGATAATAGGGTGGATGAATGGATTCATGTATGTATGTATGTATGTATGTATGTATGTATAGATAATGATAGATGGATGGATGGATGGATGGATGGATGGACGGATTGATGATTGGAAGGATGGACAGACAGACAGATAGAACTTAGATAGATAGACAGACAGAACCATTGATAGAACGATAGATGGATGGACGGACGGATGGATGAATAGATAGATGGATGAAGGGACGGACAGATGGATGGATAGATAGATAGACAGATAGAAATCGCTTCCCACGGTTCTATTCCTTTATACTGAAATTGAATATTTTAAGTACACACACACACACATACACACACACACACACACACACACACACACACACACACACACACTGTGGCCCTCACCATCTGGGCCCGCAGGTACATCTGAGCTTGACTGGCTGTCAGGGTGGAGCCTGAAGCGTTGCCTAGCAACACAGTTTGCTGGGAGATCCCAGAGGAGGCGGAGTTTACGTTCTGTGCCCGACTGATCAGCTGGGCAGTCGCGGGGGAAGTGGTTAAATTAATCTGTGGGTAGTAAGACAGGGTGAGACGCGTCATGCGGGCAAACGGGCGCATGGCTTCAGGCTTACTGTGGTCTGGGACGGCCCACTTTGTGTAGACGAGGTGCCGTTTTGGTTGGAACTCTGCCTCCCAGCTGCTAAACTGGCCTGAGGAGGATGAGAGGACGGATGAGAGGATGCAGGGATGCAGATGTTGGTGCTGATGTGGACCTGCTGCACCGCTGCCAGACTCTGGAGCTGCGCCGTGCTGATGTGCTGCTGCTGCAGGGCTGCGGTTTGGAGCATCAGGTGCTGCTGCTGAGCCGCGTACATCTGCTGCAGGTAATGCGCCGCGGTGCTGGGCTGCCGGTGAAGGGCCTGCTGGATCACCTGCGTTTACAGAGGAGACACAGTCGTCAACACACAGCTCATTTGCGGATTTGTTATTATCGTATTTACGTGAATATAAGCACCCTGCAAATATAAGCCCCTCCCCCCTCTGATTTTTCAGGCACAAAATAAAAATTCCTAAAGGAAAGATTTTAGTTTTTTACATCTCTGGTTCAATTACGTACATTTTTTCTTAAGAATACAATTTTTTCCATTATTTAACAAGCCTAACTCGAATCATTTTGCTATAGTTTTACTAATAACAGATTAAAAAAAACCTTGATTTTAGTGATCAGAATTCCATTTCCCACAATTCTCAGCCAATCCCAAGAGCCTTTGCACCAGTCCATAAAGCAACTGCGGGAGGCCAGTCGATCTCTGTCCGAGGCGGAAGGATTATTACACACTGTTTAGCAGGCCGAGCGTTTTGAGTGTGTCTGTTTCTTGTATTTTTTATTCCTTGTCCATGTTCTTCATTTTCGACGGTATTACATGTGTATTACTTATCATTATTATCAATTATTAATATGTATAATTATCCTACAATACATTTTAAATTAATGAATATGTTTAGTAAATAAAAACAAGAACCCTGTTATATGATTTGAAACTAAAGAGCAACTTAAGCCTCTTTTTATGGTCCAATCTGCAACTAATCACAGATCAGTAGTTAATACAAGTTACAATGTATTTAATAATGATAATAATAATAAAAACACCTTTGATAAACAAACATATTGGAATAGAAAT
Organism: Paedocypris micromegethes; assembly: GCA_028031935.1. Lineage (NCBI taxonomy): Eukaryota > Metazoa > Chordata > Actinopteri > Cypriniformes > Paedocypris > Paedocypris micromegethes. Next base: position 29,323,227 of record CM051495.1, on the reverse strand, counting down.
ACGTACTTGTGTTACTGTGCATATGTATATATTTATGTATAATAATAATAGTAATAATAATAATAACAATAATAATAAACATTTTTGTATAAGCGCTTTTTTGTATAAGACACTAAAGGATTTGACACACAATTTCAATAAGCACAGTAAACAAATGCTCAGACTGACAACACAAAAGACATTCTAAAGGCTAAAGACGGCAAATAAAATTTGTAGAGCTGTAAACCCGAGTCTACAAGAGCTGATCTTATTTAGTTATTTAATTTTTTGCATTTTCTCCACCTTTTGGTCAGAATTATGGATTGCAGTTGCTGAGTTCAATATTCTGGTTGTTTTATCATCCTTTTAACATAACTATTATTACATTAATATTTCTACACATAGTATGTATACTAAAATGTAATTATCAATATAAATGTATTTTATGTACCATAAATAAAAAAATAAATAAATAAAAGTATGATAAATCAAATAATTTACATTTGCAGTTGATTCTTTAAAATTTTAACATTGTTCATTTCAAAATTGAAGCAAGATGGTAAAATGCCTGAAAAATAATTTCTGGCATCCCTTATAATAAAGGCAAGAAGCTTATGATGTCTGTTTTACAGTAATGTCTCACTGACTTCTTCATTATTGTTTCCGTTCAAAAATGAAATCTTCATTACAACACCAACCATTAGGCTCATTGCTGTTCTGGTCACAAACGTGTCGTTGCTAGGCAACAGGCATCACGACCCCAGTCTGCCGTATGCGGATCGTGTTTTGCTGATGTGCTACACAAAACATGCTAATACTTTGGTAAAGAAGACTGGTCAATTAGACTGTTTACAAAGATAGTTTTGATTATCAATGATTCTAAAAATTAAAAAATAAATATAATAATATTGTTATGAATGGTAAATAATAAAGATATTTGTAAACTGTTTTATATAACTGTTTAAAACATAAAAAATATTTGAAACAATTAGAAATTATACGAACACATTTATCATTATTTCAAACAAATTTTTGCTAAATGTATTTTCATATGGATTTCTATTAATTTAATCTAAAATAAGTTACACTAAACACTAATAAAATCGTTAAATGATAAACTTACATTAAAAACATTCGTCTGTTTCAGATATTTTTGTTTTAGCTAGCTTCGATAAAAAGCGCTGCAAAGCATAGTTATAAAAGCGTCAAATGCCACGTGACACAAACCGTTGCTGTTCTCAGTCAGTCCAGGCGGTGTCAGTAGAATCATAAAAACGAATAATTAAAGCGTTAAAAGAAAAAAAAAAACAATGTTGTCTGGCGCAATGCGGAGCGCCATTTATCAAATGCTTCATGCAAACCAAGTGTTTATACAATACTAAGCATTATTATCTTTGCACTTGCAAAATTGTTTAAATATTTGTTGTTCTTTTTTGGTAATTCTAAAGAGTTCAAAATTTTGTTGAGCTGCTCAACATTAACCTGGTTTTGTGACGAGTCTGTCTGCTCGTCACCACTTTATCCTCGTTGACTCTGTGTTGCGTGTCACTCACGGACTACAACCCCCATCATTCCCTGTGCACTGTTTCCTTGTTTGTGTCAGTGGATGTAGTCACGTGATTTGTCGGTTTCACCTGTTGATCGTTTGTACCTCGTTTAGAATTTAAGTCTCACCAGTCTCATTGTTACTTGTCGGTCAATGTCGTTACACCAGAGAGTTTATGTTCCCGAGTTCTGTTCCCAGTGTTCCCGAGTTAGTATGTGTATGTATGTGCGTCATCAGTAAAGTCCCGTTTTATGTTCACCACGATCTCCGGGCAGAACGTGACAGGTTTATACATTTAGATAAAATATGTTTATTTAAATAACTGTTGGCATTAGTACTTTTATTAATTTTGTTAAATTTCATTTTGTAATTTGTATTTTAGAAATGGCGATTTATATGCATCATATTTAATAAAGATATACAAAATAAACAAATTATTTTGTATTATTTTAACACATTTAAAAACTCTATGCAAATATCTTTAGAAAAACAAAGTTAAATAAATTGTAATTTGTGAATATTATTACTAAAAAGTCTACACATATTTAACCAATATTCATGGCAAGGTGTCAATCACAATTTGTTTTGCACCATTATTAATTTGTACTTTTTATTTAGTATTAAAAAAACTATTTTACCAGTGTTTCTGTATTTGTAAGGCTCACACAAACGCACCTGCACAGTCTGTCGGTCAGGCAAGCCGCTGTAGACGGAGATCTGTGGAACAGCTGGTCTGCCTCCGCTGGTGGAGCTGACGGTGCTGGACACGGAGCTGCTGATGCTGCTGCTGCTGGAGGAGGAGGTGGTGGTGGATGTGCTGGTTCCAGTGCTGCTGCTGGAGGCCGGAGTGCTCTGCTCACCCTCCATCGTGCCACCCCGATGCTTCACCTTAGAGCCACGACCACCACGCTGCCACACTCGACGCAAGCTGAGACCACAAGAGTCAACGTTAGTACAAACTTTCTTTGTGAGCGGGATGTGTTAAAGGCAGAGCACACATTTACCCATTCATGGACTTAAAGGATTTCACGTTCTATTCTATTCTATTCTATTCTATTCTATTCTATTCTATTCCATATATAAGTTTTTTATTAATAAGTGTGTTCTTTTTACATTTGTATTTATTTTTAATACTATATGGTAGTCATATTTAACTATAATGTTGTCTTTATTATGGGGTTTCACATTCTATTCTATTCTATTACTGAGTACTGATTCTTAAAAAGAGCTACCAGTTTGATATGCATCTCCGAAAAAGCATTTGTGTTGTTGTTTAATATGAATAAATAATGATATTTTCATTACATAATACATGTACGTAAAAATGTGTATTAAATATGTATGATGTATAAAATATGTACAAGTTTGATCTTACTGATAAGTATTAATACGTGTGTTCTTTTAAAATGTATTTACTTTTAATATTATACGGTAGTAATATTTAACTATAATGTTGTCTTTATTATGTGATTTATTTATAACTGTATAATAATCTGTGATATTGTATCAAATATGATATTGATTCACACCATTAACTCCAATTATGTAAATTAAAAAAAATAATTATATTTTTTGTTTTATTTTTATTTTTTTTATAATTGTATATACATTTGTTGTGATTATAAACCATTAATTAATAATATGATATGTTTTTATAACTAATGTATGCTATTACATAATAATAAATAATGATATTATAATATGAATTTATAAATGTATACCAAGTAATGGATAATAAATATTATCAGTCATTATCAGTAATAAATATGATAACACTACAGTGAGCTATTTTTAGACCAGCTCAGCAGAGGTGACCTGCTGGTGACCCCTGGTGTAATCAGATGTTAAAACGTATCCAGAAACTTTCAGGTCCCTTTGATAAAAAAAAAAGAAAAGAAAAGTAACACCAGAACTGTGTCACATTTCATTAAAGCATGAATTGCTCAATTTGTTCTCAGCATTCTTGAGTCACTATGAGCAGATCACGAGCCATTAGAGCCACAGAGGTGCCGAGATGCATTAGAGCTCCGCTATAAAAGCCGTCAAAGCTCTTATCCGTTTGTCACACTCACGTTTTCCACTTTAGAGGTTGAAAGAAAAGCAAAAATGTTCTGCTCACAGCTTGTCATGGAGTCTCTTTTCCAGCTTGAAATCAGAGCTAATGACGGAGGTTTCTCCACCCATCCAAACCTCATCACTGCTTTAAATCACTCTTTCTATCTGATGTCATTTTTCTGTGCCTTTCTCTTCTATTTTCCTTCTACACATTTTTTCTCATCCTCTTTTTGTCACCTTTCTCTGTGCTTCTCCAGCTCTTTATTTCTCTCACTTATTTTTCTCATTCTCCATCCCATTTTTCCCTTTTGTTTTGTTTTCCTCTTCTTTGCTGTTCTTGCTTCCCCACTCTTTCTCTCTTCACTCATTTTTCTTTGTTTTTCTTTCTTACTTTCTTTTCTTAATGCTCTCTTTTTTCCACTTCTTTCTCTGTTGTTGCTCTTTTCCTAATCTAATTTATTTCCCTCTTTTTGTGTCTTTCTCAATCGTTTTCTCCTTTCTTTCCCTCACTTTCTCTGAGCCTCCCTCTGTTTACCTCTTTTTTTCTTTCTTTATATTTGTGCATCTTTCTATTTTACTTAATATATAAAAAATAAAAATAAAATTGCTCTTTTCTTGTCTTCTCTTTCCCCCCACTTTCTGTGCCGTTCTCTAGTCTTTTTTCTTTTTCTCTGCTCTCTCTTAACATACCCTCTCTTTCTCTGTGACGTTCTCTTTTGTTTTCTTCACTCTTCTGTTTTCTTCTCTATCTTTCAGGCTCTCTCTCTCATTTTACTTTTTTCATGTATTCTACTCTTTTTCTGTGTCTATTTATTTATCTCTTGTGTCCACCTTTTTCCTCTCTTTCTACTTACAGTATCTTCTCTACCGTTCTCTCTCTCTCTCTCTCTCTCTCTCTCTCTCTCTCTCTCTCTCTCTCTCTCTCTCGCTTTACTTAACTCTGTCTTTTACTCGCTCTGTCACTATTTTTCTCCTAAATTCCTTGAATTGTATACAAAGTATATCTCTATATGTATCTCTTTGTATCACTTTTCCACCCTGCATTCGTTCTCTCCCTGTCTGCCCCCACATTCCTGTCTATTTATCATCCTTTCTCTTTCCATTTTATCATCCTCATATATCTTTTTGGTTCCACTTTCTCAGTTTTCTGACCTTTTGTTCTATCTATCAGGCTCCCTTTCACTGCCTCGTTCTATCTGTCTTACTCCATCTCTCTTTCAGATTTTGTTGTTTAGGATAAGAACGTAATGGGATCGAATCGAGAGGACAGAAAGAGAACAAGTAGGGTGGCGAAGTGAGGGGGGGGGTGAAGGAGAAGTGTGGCATGGTTTCAATTATACTCATTTAATTACTCGCCCACGTGGTGGAGAAGGACCCCTCACCCAAACACACACACACACACACACTCCCCCCTCTCCATCTCTCCCAGTCACCCCCGTTTTCCCCACAGCAAGCCATTACGCTCCCCCTGTTCTGTTATTACGGCAGGAGATGGTGTAATATCGGCGATCGCTCCCCCCGAGCCATTTCCTGTGCTCCAAAGAACTAATGGAGTCGGCCATTGTAATTAGATAATCTAAAAATAAGTCCTAGGTCTCATTAATATGCATTAATAGAAGGCCCATAGGGACGTCTTTGCAAGAATATGGATTCAAGAATTAGAATATTATTAAATGTCCAGTTCAGGCAAGATTTAATGCGTTTACGACGCTTACAATCAGACATACACCGCAAACACGGCAATACTGTACTTAGTGTATGTTATAATACGAAAAAGTGCTTCACACCTCATTATATATGAATGAATCATGTCGCAATCATGTCTTGCCCAAGGCAACAATCTGAGATGCAAGTTTTAGGTCTCAAGTCATTGAATTTCCATCCGTTAATGTTCCGTCACCTCGGCGCAATGCATTATGGGAGGCGGTTCTAGTTCTCTAGTTTAAAGCACGTCGCGCTCCGCATGGTAAAAGTCAGTGATTTCACTGAAGAGTGTAATGCGAGGCTGTGCGCGTATGATTAAAGCTTTCTCGCTTCATATTTAGCACTTGAGTGGCTCCGCTAATGAGAGGAAAGCTGCTGCGTTGAGTGCAAGTGCCGGGCCCCTCGGAAGCTTCCGGACCAGCCGAGCATGTGCAAGCAGGAGTATTAAACACGCTGTCACCTTCAGGGCTACGAATAAACTCGCCGTCCATTCCCAACACGCAGAGACATTCAAGAGCCGCATGACAAAGTTGAAGAGCGGAAGCGGATGACACGGAGACGCACGCATCACTTTACACAGAGACTACACAGACGTCCAGCTTTGACAAGGGCCCTTCTCCCACACAAAGCCCGGCTCCTACCTTTTCTGCGGGGCAGCACGAGCTCCCGTGGTCCCCGTGGTGAGCCCCATCCCTGACGCTTCTTTGTCTAGAGTGTGTTTGCACCCCAATCCTGCCAGATCACAGCTCACGTCCACCGTCCCAGCCGCAATACAGACGCACGCTCCTCGCTCTGCCCGTCGCTCTCTAACACACGCATACGAGCCCCCCCACCCCCCATGGATCTGTGGTTTCCTAGCGACAGCCAACTGGGGGTGCCTATCCCAGCCCTATTCCAGAGCTGCGAGCTGATTGGACAATTGGCTCTCCTCTAATGAGGATGATGGAAATGATTTTTTTTTTTTACTCCGCTTCGTGAGCACCACCAACCCGCTTTCACTTTCTGCATAGTGATGCCAAATCAGAGGGGAAAAAAACGCCTGTCCCGCGTCGAAAACATGGATGTTGATTTATACGCGGCGTTAAAATGCCATTTGTGGTCGTTTGAATGATGAGGATTAGGGCTGTGCCCTAATTTGGGCACGAAATAAAAAAAAAACCGTGGGATTATTTTTCTGAATATCCCATTTTTAATTATCATTTATAAAATAGAGTGGTAATTTAAATGTATATGTTCCCAGTTTGATCGAGATTTGGGTGTGAGCTCTGATTGGTTCACATCCTCAAACCGGCAAAGGAGAATTATGAATTAAGAATCAATAATTCATGAATTAAAAAATAAAAAACATTAAATATTTTTGCAGTCTAGTGAGATTTAGGATAATAATGTTATTGGATTTTTTAATACCATACAGTACATGAAGATAAAAGTGCTTTTTTTTTGCTTAATGTAACTAGGACAAATAAATACATGCGTTTGTATTTTAGGAGTCACATGTAAAGTTTTCGCACTTGGCGAGGAAATTGTTTGACTTGGAATATGGTTCGTGATCTCCCAAACCACCACAGCAACCACTTCCAGCAGCATAGCAACCGTTAATGCCATATAAAACACTCGAGAAACCACCACAATGTTTGGCAACTATAACTACCACAAATATCCAGCTTCGGATCATTTCCGCTCAATATTACTCACTGTATTACTAACACCACCCAAACAATTGCACAGTGCCACGCAGGAAACCACCACACATTTTATAACAAGCTTTAAATCAGCAGGGTGTAGCATTTGCAACATCAACCCTTCTGGTTCGATTCCTATAGTATGTGTGTATTTATGTCATGTGATGTATATGATAAATAAAAAGAAAAAAAGCTTTTGTGGATCCATTTAAATGCATTTTTGATTTATGAATGATCTTCTGGTGGCTCAATGATCAATGGTGTTTGCAACAACACGGTGATGGGTTCGATTCCAAAGGAAAACCTCAATGATATGGTTTGAATTCATGCAATAATGTATATAATTTCAACAGAATTGTAAAGATATTAGCAACCGCATTTTCATTTAGTATTGAGGATCTTCTTTCTGAGAGTTGATCGGGCAATTTACGTGACTAATAAAACCTTTTCCTAGTGTTCATAATATGTTTACACACCTCTAAAGTGCCGTGACCGTTTAAATCTAACCGCACAGCAAAAAGAAAAGAAAAACATGATGTATAACGCTTTTGAGGAAGCCAAAGGAAGATCATTGTCTTTTCAAGGGGTTTCGCTGAATGGAAAATGAGGGAGAAGGGGTCTTCTCTGACCTTGGAGATGGAGATAAGGGTTCAGGTAAATTGAGGCACTTATTGTGTAATATCTTATGGGCGTGTTGTTTGGTCGCCTGTCATTCGTCGGCACGCATTCATTTGATATCATATTGGTAGTAAAAGACCAGCACAAACGTCATTGATTGCAATCTGGCTATTAGCATATAGATTAGCTTCTGCCGGGACTGGGAAATTAAAGTGGAGAAGGAAGAGTAGTGATGAAGAAGGCAAACGACAAAAGACATGAAGGGACAGAAATGTGTTGTGGTTTGGGAGGATTTTTTGTGTGTGTTTGTTATTATTAAGTATAATGGAGACTTTTCAAATTAGAGAGTGTATTTATATGTAGTACACAATTTTTTTTTTAAATGTGGCATAAAAAGCTAAAATACTGAGGATTCAATATTGGGAGTTAGGGTTGTGCAATTTGAACAAAAATTTAAAATAAATATATAAATAATAAATATATTACATATTTATACACATTTTCCTTGTTTGAACATAATTTGGGTGTGAACTCTGATTGGTTCCCCATTTTAAACAGGCAAAGTAAAATTATGAGAAAAAAAAAATATATATACACAGTACAGTACACAAATATATACGTTTATATACTATATATTTTTATACAATATATACGTATATATTTATATAGAATACACATTTATTCATAAAGTATGACACAAATTACACATTTTTTATTGTATTTCTGTTATTAAAAGAATTTTCTATTATTCTTAAGATTTTTTTGTCATCTTCCCGTTTTCCCAATTCATCATTATTCCTGCATGTGGTCATTTCAGCCAGAAGATAGATGAGACGAAGAGAAGCGGAGCAGCGAGACCGAAAGAGAGGTTAATTAGAGATGAGAGAAGAATGAGAAAAGAAAAGATGTGGACAGAAAAATCAAGACAGACAGATGAGGAAGAGGCAGGAAACTGGGATGAGATGGGGGTGCTGCCGCTGCTGTCTGTCTGGTCTGGGTCGGATCCATATTAGTTACTCGCATATCCACTCAGCATGAAATGAGTGGGGGGCAGGGAAAGGAAGGGGGGTGACCAGCCATCGGGAACGCCGGAGCAGATTGAGAGAACATCGAGGAATGCCGATTTCACGGTGTCTTCCATGCCATTAAATGTAAACTTATTAAGATCTTCCATACAATAGGCTGCGCTAAAGGTCACAGCAGAGACCCACTTCAGCGCATTCATCATGAAATTATATAGGTTTAAACCCGAAAAGCTCCGAAATGGGTTATTTTCCACTCGTTCTGTCATAAATCCGACAGATAGAAATTGACAGTGAAGAAAAAAAACACAAATAAAATGTACGTAATAAAAATACTCTATTTTTTTTGTGTGTGAATTGAAGCACATTTTGCTTAACAATTTCATTTTTCCACAAGGAAATGAAAAAAATGGCAAAATTCTAATAACAGAGCCAATATTGTCATTGTGATATTATCTATTTAAAAAGATATCACACCACGTTTATTAAAATGAAACCACGTTTACAAAACAAGTAAACACATCCTCGAATAACACGGCAATTTTTTAACCACCACCTTCCACGAACAATAAATCACTTTACAGACGAGCCCAAGTTGACCTCCAGCCAGCGGAGAGTCTCACTCGCCCTTTCACCTGCCTCCCTTCCCGCTCTCGTCCCCTCCGAGACCGCTTTAATTGGTGTCCCTTCAGTCTCCATTCTGTGGAAGTGCATCCGCGCCACATTCCCAAGTGACTGCTTCCCTCCAAAGAGCATCAATGCAGAGGAGATGGATTAACTCGGCCTAAGACGCCTGTGAATATAGTGCACTAATGATGACCACTAAGACGGGATGCTGAACGAGTTCTCATATTTATTAATGGGACGGAGGATATTAAGGCCTGTAATGAACCTCTGGAGTCCCAGAATCCAGCATTCCAGTTGTTTGGACGTGAAGGACTCGTCCATTGTTCCTGGGCTGCACATGGTTGCTGAGAAAGTCTGGTTTCTGTAAGGAATATTATGCTTAAACTACAAGATTTGGTGTAATTAAGGTTTTCCGATTCTGTGTTTGTGCTCAAACTAGGACAATAATCCCAATTTTGGTTTTTGGTTTTTGTTTATTACAAAAAAAGTAAAAAAAAAAAAAAACAATGTTTACGTTTACAAATGGTTGTGACATAAACATTTGTTTGATCAGCTATTTTGTTAAATGGTTTTTTTATGTGTTCATGGGGTGTGAATATATGAATGTGGGGTTGTTTGTGTGTGTGTGTGTGTGTGTGTGTGTGTGCTTTATGGTATTTCTGTGGGTTTATAAATGATATCTATCTTCATATCTGTCATTTTAACCATAAAATATTAGATTTTTTGAGGCGTAAAAAATTGGGTAAATGTTTTATTTCCATTAAAAATGTAAATGAATGAAATTAACTGATTTGCATTTTTGACAAATCATTTTTTACACCCAATTGCTTAGTAAGATTTTCCTTCCTTTGCTATCTTTCCACATGAAGCCCGTGTGAGCAGCAGCTCCTGTGAGAAGGTCAGAAACACCTCGACAGGAAGACGACCCTCAGAGAACATCACACGGACCCCCGCACACGACACATCTCCAACACTTCAGGTGGATTACAGGAGCAGGTTCCTGCAGGGGGCGATGAGGAACTTTGAGGATACGTACAGGCTCTTCTCTGTACTCTTGAGGGCATTCTGCTTTCACTTCAGTTTAACACTGACTTTTGAAGCTTTTCATTTCACTGAGTAATGGAAGGGAAAACTGATTCCCAAAGCAATTAACCTTCAGTCCCACTCACATGAATTCTGGATTCACAGAGTTGTAGTGAAAAGAAAAGAGTATTTCTTAGTGTAAACAGTTTTATGCAGATAATTTATGACACATGTCATCATCCATGACATACCATCAATTATGACACACATCACGCATACCACACATTATTTACGACAACAATGACACACATCGTTCATGACACAATCATAATGCCTCGCAGCGCTTACAGTATGATGCATTGGTTGTGACACTTGATTTGTGACACACATCACTCATGACACACATTATTCATGATATACACGACGCATGACCAATCTATTTTGTGTCTAGCATCACTTATAAAGCATCAGACACACATGACTCACTCGTGACAACTTGATTCATGATTTATCTTATTTATGACACCCATCATTCATGACACAAATCATTCATGAAGCACAATCGTGACACACATCATTCATGGCACACTTCACTCATGACACATCATTCATGACATACAATACTCATGACACACTTCACTCATGACACATTTATGACACACATCATTCATGACACACTTCACTCATGACACACATCATTCATGACACACTTCACTCATGACACATTATTCATGACACACATTATTCATGACACACATCATTCATGACACACTTCACTCAAGACACGCATCATTCATGACACACTTTACTCATGACATCATTCATAACACACATCATTCATGACACACTTCACTCAAGACATGCATCATTCATGACACACATCATTCATGACACAAAGCATTAACGACAAACATCACTCATGACACACATTATTCATGACACAAATCATTACATGACACACATCACTCATGACACACTTCACTCATGACACGCATCATTCACGACACACATCATTGATGACACACATCACTCATGACACACATCATTCATGACACAAATCATTCACAACACACGTCATCCATGACACAAATCTTTCACGACACACGTCATTCACGATGCACATCATTCACGACACACATCATTCATGACACACATCATTCGTGACAAAAATTATTCACGACACACTTCACTCATCACACAAATTATTTGCGACACACATCATTCATGACACACATCATCACTCATGACACACTTTAGTCATGACACACATCACTTAAGACGCACATCTTTCATGACACAAATCATTCACAACACACATCACTCCTGGCCCACATCATTCATGACACAAATCATTAACGACACAGATCACTCATGACACACATTGTTCACAACACATCATTCATGACACACATCCTTCACAACACACCTCATTCACGACACACATCTTTCGTGACAAATTAAAAATCAAATTACGCATCATTTCTGACACATGATCCATGACACACAGGACACTTGTTTTGTGTCTCGCATTACTTACAACGCAATAGACACAACACCAATGACATGAACCACTCATTCATGTCATATGATTAATTGTTATGACACATGAAAATGCACCACTTGTGAAGCATTAATCAGGACACACATCATTAATGGCAGACATTAGTCCCCACACACACAATTAGTTAAAACATATCCATGACACAAGACTCATGAGAAACTTCACAATAACAATTATTTATGAGACACATTTATCAGAAAACGCATCAGTCACCGCATTATCTATGACACACTTCAATCATAAAGTAATAACTGTGGCTGTTCTCAACGCACATCTTTTATAGCACGCTTTGACCCGGACACACACCACTCATGACACTAAGCCATGCTACTCGTCTGAAACACGCTAGAATGTTTTGATGTTATGACACGCATCAATCATGACAGGCATCATTCACAACGCACAATATTTACCAAACACTTTCTCCATGACAGACGTAATTCGGGACAGGCGTCACACACGCGTGTCTTATTAACAACAGACATCATTTACGACACACATTAATGTATGTGAAAAAACCATGAATGACAGACTTATTTTGTGACAGGAATTACACATGGCGCACCTGTCATGACACGGACCATCATTTATGAAACAGATAATCCATGGCAGGCTTTGTCTGTCACATGATGGACAATCACGACACGCTTCAAGCATGGCATGAGGATAAAAAGACGCATCACGTGACATTCATCATTTACGACACACTTCATTCACAACACAATACAATTATAAAACCGATCGTCCAGACCAATCTTATTTGTGACGTGCATTACACATGACACACATATCACAGATGGAACACAATAATATGTATTTATACTTTCACATTAATAGATGTACAAAAGATGGATGGATGGATGGATGGATAGATGGATAGATGGATAGATGGATAGATAGATAGATAGATAGATAGATAGATAGATAGATAGATAGATAGATAGATAGATAGATAGATAGATAGATAGATAGATACAGACAGGCGGATGGATGGATGGATAGATGGATAGATGGATAGATAGATAGATAGACAGACAGACCGGACGGACGGAGCGACGGGGGGGGGGGCGGGCGGGGCGGCGCGGGGACGGACGGACGGAGACGACAGACAGACAGACAGATAGAAGATAGATAGATAGATATAGTGAAACTGATCCCACTAGTTGTTATGGAAACAAATTACATATGATATATGTTTGTGTATGTACCTGAGAAGAAAGGAACTGACTCTGAGATGATTTGCTTGGAGAGCAATCTGAGCGTAAAGAAACTGTCCAGTCAGAGAATGCTGAGGTAAGTGATGTCAATATAAGTGAGCAGGACTAAAAGCTTCGCTCCAGCCCTTCCTTTGATTTACTTTGCGCAGGCCGATCGATTTACGGCGTCAACAAATGGACCTAAAGCACCGACCATAAGTCATCCACACGCAGGACCAGGACGAGGCAAGGAAGTCAGTTTGAAAGGCAAACAGTCTGAAGTGCCCAGGACCTTCATCTACATGTTGGGAAATCAGCAGATCGAGTTAATACAGTTAGTGAAATGCCACTTTCAGGACCAGATCTATTTTAGAATGATTTGATCTTCTGTACGAGACGAGACGCAGTTTAAAAACAGGCACATGAACGCAGTCAACCAATCGCATCGTGGCATCTATTCCGAATAATACGTCCTAATGTGGGTCACACTGAATGCCAAGGGCACAATGACCCGGCCCTGACCCCGGACCCCTAATGGGCATTTCCCTGATGTGCGAGACACCAAAGGAAGCAATCTTTTAATAGAACATCCGTCTGATAACAATACTCCAATCTCTTATCTTTACAGAAGCCTGGCTGCTTTCGTCTGTTGGACGTAGAGTTAATCTGAAGTAAGTGATGTGGTGTGTGTGTGTGTGTTTTGTGGATTCTGCGGCAGGCCGGTGCCCCCGTGACCACGATGCCGTCCTGAGCTGTCAGTATCGGGAAACACTCTGAAGCATGCGGCAAGAAAACAAGCCCATCCACTCTCGCAAACCCCTTCCCTCCTTCAGCGAGACCCTCGGAAGCATAGCGTGCCCGTAAATGATGCCTACCTTAAGATCTGGCTTGGCTGTTCCTTTCTAGGATAGGATTACGTCCTCCTTTCCTGCTATCCTACACCATTTCTGGGTTGTGTTTATGCTGTAAGCTTTACCGCAGACGAGAGAGCGAGCGGGCGAGAGAGAGAGAGAGAGAGAGAGAGCAGGAGAGTGGGGAGGAGGGGGGATCTAGGCATTAGCATTCCAAAGGTTGCATGTGACACGGTTATGGCCAATCACAGACATCCCTGTGTGGTCTTGAGCCGCCCCCTTCTTTCCAAATCCCTCCCTTGCTTCTTGTTCTGTCAGTCTAACAGCACCATAGCAACACAAAGGGCTTTATTTCCTCTTTGGGGTTTTTTATGGCGCTACACTTGAAAAGCATGCTGAAAAGTTCACTGTAAAAAAAACACACACACAAAAAAATATATATGTACTATATATATATATATATATACATACACACACAGACGCACGCACGCACGCACGCACACACACACACACACATAATATATATATATATATATATATATATATATATATATACATACGTATATACACACACCGACATACATATTAATACACACACACTATCAATATATTTATATTGATAGATAGATAGATAGACAGACAGACAGACAGACAGACAGACAGATAGATAGATAGATAGATAGACAGATAGAATGGTGTGTCTATAAATATTTTGTATAAAGTGGTGTATAGAACATGCTTCGTAAAACTAATGTTGGGGCAATTTATGCAAATATATTCAAATAATAGGGCATGAGGATTTCAGTAAAACACAGTCATCAGTTCCCTGAGGTGGAGCTGATTGGTTGAATAGCTAATTCCGAGAGTGCCGATTGGTCAGGGGAGTGATTTCGTTTGTTTCAGTGGTCATGTGATGCTCATTATGGGGGAGGTGAAAGACATTGCTTTATAGCCCAACGTGTTTGTGCATGCAAGTCTGCATTTCATTTGTCAGAAAATGACGTTTCCTGTCGTTCATCATAAAAATGAACATAGATAGACAGACAGACAGACAGACATACAGATACCTAGATAGATCTTCGTTTTTAAGCTTGACATTTTTTATACACGAATATTACATTTATATATGCATTTATTTACAAATAATTATATACATTTACAATATATCCATGTGCGTATGTTTATGTGTGTGTGTATATATATATTATAAATTATGCATATAATTTAACACTATAATAACATTACAACAATAGCAATAACATTATGTATACCGGTATATGTATTATGAATATGGAATATTATACATATTTGCACATTTATAAAAAATGCTGTTGAAATTAGAACTGCAGTTCATTCCACAGACAAGCGTCTGACATTCAGAAACTGTGGCATTCATCAATGATAATTCGAAATAATTCATCTGCTCTCTGACTTATCAGGTTCGACCGCTAGTTAATTATCCGTCCCTCAACAGCTCCCCTGATACTCCACTTCCAGACGGACTGACCCACTGCTCCGTCCAGCTTTCCAGTAAAACAGTAATTCCCAAAAGCCTCGCCGCGGAGAAGCAGTGTATCACATTTCACCTGATAGGTGGATTCCGCTGCCGTCACCCTGTAGAACGATGAACCTCCAAATTGACATGAGCATCATATTATGTGGGCGTGTAATTGAATATGCATAATTCATGTCCAGGAGCATCAAATATTGATGTGGAGTCCCTCTGTGCTGCCCATGTCCCGTTGTTAGAGCGGGATCGCAGATAAATCCCACGTCCCCTGTGTATTGTCTGTATAAAGTGACCTTGCATGGGTCATCATGAGCTGTTATTATGTTTTGACGAATCTGCGAGAAAATATATCTCGGTGAGATAATGAGCGATTTGCTGAAGGTCAGCGCCGCGACACACTCCCAACGGTCAGTCGATGAGCTCACCTCATTTGACCCCAGAGCTAACTGACCACTGGACAAGACTGTTGTGCAATTCATACGCTGCCTGCTAAAAGAATTCCGCTTTATTTCGTACACTGCGCATTTAGGTAAAAATTCCTATTTGGTACATTGGTGCTGTGTGCGGTGTTATCTGATTGTAAGAAGTAGGTCAGGAAAAAAACTGACTTGCTGTATTTATACTGCCCCCTAGTGGTCGTGAGCATAATACGTAGTGCTTTAAAATGCAGATTTTTTTGCTGATATTCATTTTATTGTGATTATAACTACGGTAAATTATTGATTAGTTTATGTTTTTGCAATATTGCTTAAATAATTGGAATAGTGTTTTAAAAGACAACTTTTATTATGTATAAATGGCAGAGAAGTATGAATGTGTGAGTCTCTCTCTCTCTCTCTCTCTGTGTGTGTGTGTGTGTGTGTGTGTGTGTGTGTGTGTGTGTGTGTGTGTTTAACAGAGCCACTTTCAGCCATGGCCCCTAGGTTTCGGTTAGTCCAGGGTTCAAACCCACAACTTTTCAGTTGCAAGTCCACGTTACAGACCATTTGGCCACAACATACTATTTTACCTTTATATACAAGAAAACAACCTTTTTATGTTCAGAAAATAAAACTTGTATTTAGTTGATTGTATAAGTTAGTTTTGGAAAATAATTTGTTTTTTTTAGGTTCGTTAATTGTAATGGTCTTTTTGAAAGGAAGAACAAAACCTTGTACCTATCCACAAGGGGGCGCGCTTGTGCACTGACTGGTTTAGCGCAGGACACGCTCTTTTACTTCACATTTTTATGGAATTTAGAGCAATAACACTAATGCTACAATGTTGCAGTCTGTTTTTCTGCACGACCTTCAGGAAGAGTAATGGAACCACTGGAAGTATCCAGATAATAATGTATTGTATTATAACAGTTCTTTCAAACAGTCTTTTTAGCCTCTATAGTGGAATAAAACCAGTCACACAATGTGTTGGTTTGAATTCAGAGTGCTGATCAGACAGCCACTGAGGAAAAATGCTTAGAGAGCAGAAGAAAAAAAAACTTATACCATCTTAGATCTTTTTTTTTT
>CM051495.1:29252686-29306331 GCA_028031935.1 Paedocypris micromegethes | reverse complement strand
TTTTTTTTTGTATTTCTTAAGAAGCACAGACAGCCTTTGATTGGTATTGTCACTGAGATTGTATATTTATGTTGAAATGCTCAGGACTTCTCACTCATTGTTGCTGGTTTGTTTATCTGCTTGTTGGACAGACGTGTGTGTGACCTTAGCCGTCAGGATATTTAGTCTGACTGGAGCAGCCGTTCCCTTTCCCTGAAGTGTGTGTGTGTGTGTGTGTGTGTGTGTGTGTGTGTGTGTGTGTGTGTGTGTTCAGGAATCTGTTTGATGCCCTGCTTCTTTTATTTCACTTTTCCGGCTTGAAGTGTCCTTGGGCAAGACTCCTGGCCAAATATTAATACAAATATTTTGTTTATGTTTTTGTGATATCTAGTTATATTACTATGAAATAGAAATAACTTTGACTTGACTAGGAGAGAGAGGGAGAGAGAGAGAGAGAGAGAGAGAGAGAGAGAGAACTGAGGAAAAAAAGAACGACGGACAGACAGACAGACAGACAGATAGATAAGAGCAAGAGAGGGAGGAAAACGGAGGAAACGGAGGAAAAAAAGAGTCAGATTGGAGGAAAAGAGGGAACGACAGAGAGACAGACAGATGGAAAGATAGAAAAAGAGAGAGAGAATGAAAGAAAGAGATAGAGAGACAGAGAGAGGAAGACCGAAAAAGAGAAAGAGAGAGAGAGAGAGAGAGAGAGAGAGAGAGAGAGAGAGAGAGAGAGAGAACTGAGGGGAAAAAAAGAGTCAGATAGGAGGAAAAGAGGGAACGACAGACAGACAGACAGACAGACAGACAGACAGACAGATAGACGGATGGATGGATGGATGGATGGATGGATGGATGGATGGATGGATGGATGGATAGATAGATAGATAGATAGATAGAGATAGATAGATAGATAGATAGATAGATAGATAGATAGATAGATAGATAGATAGATAGATCGATGATAAGAGCAGGGAGAAGAGGAGAGCCAAGGAGGGCGACCGCAAAAGAGGCGAACCCGGAGAGAGCGAGCGATCGAGAGAGAGAGCGACACGGCGGCAAAACCGAGTCACATGGAGGCAAAGAGGGAATGACAGACAGACAGATGGATAGATAGAAAGAGAGAGAGAGAATGAATGAAAGAGATAGAGAGGGACAGAGACAACAAGAAAGCGTGTGGCTCCTTATTTTTCTAAAGCTTCGAGTGTCTGCTGCGAGGGTCCCGCCTGAACGAGCAGGTTTGCCAGCCCCACTGTGCTGGTCCACGGGATGAAGCAGAACTGAAGCCGTGCCAGCTTATCCTCACCACAGCCGCTCAAAGCTTTAGTGCTCGGCATCAGACAGACGAGCTGTTTCAACAAGTCGCCTAGAACAGAGAGAGAGGACGTGCAGGCAGAAGCAGCGCAGAGACGTGCGTGCCGGCACACACACACACACACACACACACCCTGTGCCAGCCAGGGCGTCAGTTCTGCTGCAGTTGGTATTAAGTAAAGGCCAAAAAATACATCTGTTCTAATTTTTCAATATTGGTGGCATTTTTGGATGCTATGATAGTTGTTTAAATGTAAAAGTGTGTGTGGTGGAAAAATTATTAAGGAAACGATATATTACTACAGTAATTTGGCCTATATTTATGGTGATATATGTACTGTATATACTACACAAATTTGTATTCATATTTTTAATACACTTGTGTTTTGTTAAATATTGTAAAATATATTTATTTTATACTGTATATAATGCTGTATATATAATGTATATACTGTGTGTATATATATATATATATATTTATTTATTTTTTTATTCTGTATGTACCTACATACATACTACGTAAATATATATTGCACATCATCATGGAACATTTTTGGATTTTATTATTAGACACTTTAATTTAGACACTATTCTAAATAAAGTATTCATCATAAAGATTTTTATACGTGCATACTATGTTTGCATGAAAATAAATATACACCAGTCTGTGTGTGTGCCAATGTTTTGTTGTTGTGTTGGTGTCCAGAAAATAATAAACAATTCAATTGCAAAATTCCAATGTACAGTATACAATACAAAGCATGAAACTAAGAGTATAAACAAGGGAAAACAGTCTACCTGAAGAAAAGCTGTAACAGTAGAAGATGTGAAAGGTGGCACACAAACGTTACACCGCTGCTCGTCACATGCCTGGAAATCTAATCCAGCCTGACCCTGCTTTCACACACACACACGCACACACACACACACACACAACACACACACACGCACGCACGCACAAGCACGTATTCAAACCAAGTTCCAATAAAGCACAGACACGAGTGACTCAAACGACGAGGTTTGTCACTTCCTCTATAATCACAGACGACTTCTCCGCCATAAACGTCACAAATAAATTGCTCAAGATCCGTTCAGTTTTCAAACATTTCGCCAAAACATTCCCTTTACGTGTGGAATACACAATATTCCTGCTGAAACTGGTCAAAACTGTCCTCAGCTGCGCAGAGTCCTGCTTTTCTGGTCAGGCCTCTGTTTTGAATGATGTTAAACAGCTCAAATACAAACAAAACATTAATTATGTGGAATTTGCCTTTTTGATCGGAAAGGAGAATTATTGAACAGTTTGCTTAGTCTCTGCACACACACACACACACACACACACACACACACACACACACACACACACACAGCTGGTTTATAGACAGATCTCTGGAGCGCAGACGCTTTAAAAGTCGTTCAGCTAGTTTTCGTATCACGTCGCACGGAAAAGCTGGAACGGAGAATATTTTGTTAGAATTATAAATGTTGTGACGGATCACGTCTGTATTAAACGATTCTGTGGTCGCACTTCATTTGCCCTGAACTGTTTTTCCCTTTCGATCTTATTTAGGCCCTCGCGACTTTAAACAGTGTCAGAAAGGTATTTGGACTAAAAAGAAGGAACTGTGTTGCTTTTAGTTAAATATTAAACTACTTGTGAATTGGACAAAAATTATGTTTGTTTTATTTTATTACTTTAAATGTGTGTGTCTGGGGTGGGTTGTTTGTCTTTTTTTGTTTGTTTGTACGTTTGTTTGTGTGTGTGTGTGTGTGTGTGTGTGTGTGTGTGTGTGTGTGTGTGTGTGTGTGTATGTGTGTACATGCAGATACAAGAAATCCAAGTCCATATATTCATTTCTTATCTACAATATATATACTGTATTAACTATAATTACTTTGTTTATAATGTTTGCTCTTACAATGTAAATAATATATTGTTCATTATATGTTGCAGAAATGCTACATTATTTCTACATCTTTGCATAATCTGATGCATCTATATCCACAACATTTAAAAGAGTGCATACATTATAACAATGTATGCTTTCAGGATATAAACTCAAAGCTAATCATAACTCTTCAAATGTCATAATGCATAATTCATACAATTCATATTGTTCCACGTCATTATTAGAAATTAAACATTAATGTCCTGCTGTTTTGAAAGCGTGTATGGTGTCTCTGCAAATTAATTTGTACAGCTGGTCTGTCTCCATATATCAGATTTCAGATCCCAATCTGTTTGGAATAAACATCAGTCATTGCAAGAAGCACCAGGGGTCTGTTTTAAAAGCCCCTAGTTAATGTCAGGTGGGATGTATCTCCTCCGTTTCCCTGCCAAGACTGAGCTACAACGTCCCTTAAAGGAATCCATAGAAGGCCTAATCCCACACCATGGTGAAGCTTCGCATTTCAAACCAACACAACCTTTATGCTACAGCACATTAGCCGAGAAAAACATGGCTGGAATCCTGGGAAAATCTATAGATAGACTGTGAATCTACAAAAGGCCCCTGTATTTCTGTCTCTTCAAATGTCACCTTTTAAATTCATGTGAATCAGCTTTGCCGCCCGTGAACACAAGTGCGACCATGAGGGTCTTGAAATGGTCTCCAGGCAATGAAAACCAATGAATTATCCCCGTTTAAATTTGTGAAATGCTCTGTAAGGACGAATTTATGGAGCAGAGGCCTCACAGAAAATCGATCTGGTTGAATACAGAACCGTTAATTAGCCACAATTAATGTGTGTGTGTGTGTGTGTGTGCGTGCGTGCGTGCGGGCGTGTGTGTGTGTGTGTGTTTGTCTAAGCTGGTTTCTACCAGAAAGAATTAAAATGGTGGAACTGAAACTGGATGATGAAGATTCTAAAGAAATGAATGTGGAGAGCTGGTCATGAAAAAGTAAGAAGACACATTTCCCTACGTTTCTATGTATAACAGTTCATGAAAGATAAAAGTAGACACAAGTAGAATCAAGAAAACGCCAATATTGGTTTGTTGAATCTAATTAGGAAACTTAAACTTAAACTTAAACTCCCAAACTTAAACTCTGATAACTCCAAAAGTTTAATAGATAGGAAGAAGCTGATTTCAGTAGATAAGAATAAAAGTCCCAAAAGACGTTTAAAGCTAAAACAACGTTTCCACAATTAATGAGGAGACTAGAAGAAAATATTAAATTGCATTCAAATTCAGCTGGAAAAACCAATGAGCAAAAAGTTGAATAAATGGAAAAGAATAAAAGTTGAAATTATAAAACTTTGATAAAGTGATAAAGGATTTGGAGATTAATTGAGAACGCACATTGAGGAAGTTGATATTTCTTTGACAAATGTTGATGCAATGTACACACACACACACACACACACACACACACACACACACACACATAAATATACAGCAACTAAGCGAATTGTCCACAGAAACTTCATATGGATTTATTTGTCTCTCCCAATCACAGTTTTGTTTTCCTAGCCCCTGTCACCTTTTCTACTCGTTCATGACACACAGTCATGTACAGTCATTGTTGAATTATAATTACAGTTTAAATAATTATACTGTTGCAATTCATAAAAGTGCTGTTAGAAACCTTGGAACTCGAACTTGGAATCGAACCAATTCACAAGAATTCACAAATCCTGTGAAACATGCGTTGTCGCGGACGTGTGACCCACCTTTCAGAACCATTGCGTTGGCTTAATCGACGGCTGATCTGATGATGTGCGGCTCAAAGGTCTTTGCGTCACCGCTTCAGCAGCGCGGCACGCTCACGTCTGTGTTGCGTCACCGTCTGTGTGAGAGAAAAGGTGTGAGACACTTAAGGTTAACAATGCCACGCTACACAAATAATCTCATTTTTATTGATCCTCCAGACAAAGAAACTCTAAAATAAAACTCCTGTCCTTGTTTGAACTAACGAGAACCAGAGAACAGCTTGCAAACTGTGTGAGAAGGATTTCACTAAACCACAGAAAAACTTTTGTATGTAGAGCAAAAGCGATTAAAGCGTTGCGTCACCATTTTAAGCATCAATGATGTCATTGTCATTTATATTTTTAAGAATAGCTTATTATTGCATGACTTATATTGCACTTATTGTAGATTTCATAACTCAACGTATGCTTTTAAACACAAATCATTTCCTTTATTTTTTAGTTATCATATAATGTTTCAAATTCTGGTTTAATTCACTTTTCGAATCCGATTATAAGCTGCTGACCACCGTGTCAAAAAGTTCGACACAAACGCAACTTTGTTAGCGAGGGTTTCTCGGACTTGCTTGAAAATCACTAATCTCATTACATAATGGAGCATTTAGCACATTTCAGGTAAATAACAATCTTCAAATCAAAGAGTAAATAAAAACAAGCGATAAAGATTTTGTGGCCCAAATTCACTTTCCTTATTCAGACTCTTGGCCTGTCGTTCTAATCATGCATACCTACGTGAACTCTCACTTTAAATCATTTGTCCGTTTTCTCTGCATGAATATGTTGATCCAGAGTTTAATTTTAATCTGGACAAATTAAAGTAATTTAAATCAGTGGTGCCCAACCTGTTATTAAATGGGGGCCAAGCTTGACAGTTCTGTAAATGTTGTGTGCCATAACTTATACAAAACATAAATGCCGAAACGTGGGAAGTAAAATGAGAAATCAATAAATGGCAGCCAATGTTTGTCACATTGATACTCACCACAAACATTTTTTTAATAATGGGGAACAGTCCTAAACATAAACGCTAAATAGCTATATGAATATAAAAGAGTGGGACACACCGAAGACCTTCAAGAGCCAACAATGGCCCACAGGCCGTTGGTTGGCCATCAATGATTTGAATGATTTAATTCATGTAGTTAGGATAAGACACAGCAGTTGAGCAGTTGAAGACCAAACAATGTGAAAACAAAAGTAATAGAATATTAAACAGAAAATCTACAACACAGAAGTGGCATTTAAACCTATTTTGATATTTAGCCATTTTGAGATTACTTTCACGTTTGTGTTGCTATTATCTTGCCCTATTGTTTTAGCCACAGCTACACAAAACATGCAGTAATCAGAAGTTATCAAACTGTTACTGGAATAAATGTATATGCTGTATTATTTTTAAACTGATTCTTCATTTCTGGGTCATGGGAGGCGGTAGCTATTCACATTGAATGTCCTGGATTTCAGAGGTTCAAAGAACTTGAGTACACATTTTTGTAAATATACAAAATGTATACAAGTGTATAATAAAATTGATTCTAAAAAAAAAAGTATGACAAACGCATAAAGAAAAAAAATCATTCGACATTGAAACACTGAGCATAGTATACTTGTATTAGTATTTGCACTTATTTTAATAATAATATTTATTGAGTGAATTTAATTAGCTTATATTTTTGATACTCAGTACAAGTACAAAGTAGCCAAAATACTAATAAGTAAAAAGAATATTTACAATATTTACAAAATGTACAAATATTCACAGTGTACTTAAGTACTTTACATCTCTGCCAACCAACCAATCACAACGCAGGGTACAAGTATATTCAATTCACTCTTACAACATGGGATAATATAGACACTCAAATTCCCATAAATTAATATTTTTGAACTGTGGGAAACAAGAAGCCCAGAGGAAACCCATGTAAAGATCAGCTCTAATGGCAAAAGCAGGCTGATTAAAGTCAATGCTTTGCTTTTCAATTTGTTTGCACTTTGACTAAATGAATTGTTGTATATGCTCCAAACGTAATTTCGTTGTTTTCTTGTAAACAATGACAATAAAGACTACTACTACTTTTCATTTTCTGACGGCAAAAATCTAAAAAGTTGGTAGATATTTAATTTCCAAACCCATGAGATGTTTCAGTCATGGCCTCTCCAACTGGCTTAAATGCCGTGACTCAGCGCTGGTGAAACTGGCACAGAGGGCACTGGGTGTTTCAGAGGTTTACAGCGGGCTTGTTAATTCTGTTACCAAGGCATCACATTTCACAGCTAGAACCAAGATTGCCAAGATTACCAGTCGTGAAGTGTCATAGGTAAAGTTAGGATTACCCATAAGAATGTCTGGATTCAACCCCAGCGGCTCAAATGACACAACACCACTGTGAGCCGAGGATGCCAGGGGGTTCTGGCATGGGTATGGACAGCTAAATTATACCCAGGCCAGGTCAGCTTGTGGCCTTGACCGCTCAGATTCCCTGGACTGAGGCAGGTTGAGTTTATGCCAAAGATTATTCAACACGCCATTCTTTGGGGAATTGTTGCTGATTTAAAATGATGTAAAAAATTCTATTCTAATTCTGAAGATCATTTCTTCCATATTGTTATAATATCCCAGATCTGTAATTAGAATTATGTCTAAATTCGAGAAACATTTTTATCCATTTTATCTTTTAACTCAGAAAGAAAGACGCAAGACATTTGTTTCAGGGATACTGGAACGGATAGGTGAGATTGCAGTGCAGACGGGGTTTCCGGTCAGAGAAACACGGGAACTGGAAAGAGAAAAAGACCTTTTATTGATGAAAAACAGGTAACTAACTAAACATTAAACAACAGTGAATTTATATCTGTCAGGTTGCCACAGAGATTCCATGGAGATGATTAGCCGTCAAACACTCAAATCTACAACAAAGACGTGAAACGCATCCAAATGATGAACAAACTGAAATAAACCTTATTAAATACCCAATTACAGTACTGTGCTGTCATTTATCATAAGAAAGGGATAGAAAAGTGGGAAACACACAGAGAGTAATACAAGAAATCATTACTGAAACACACAAACTCCCACTCCAGAAAGACTTTCTTAAAAATACAAATTTACTAATCTTATATGATTTTTGTTTTAAAATAAACAACTAAATTAAAATGTAAAAAATAAAAAAACAAAACACCGCAAGAAATTACGCAAAATGTCCAGATTATTTATAGACAGGTGATGGGTTTATGTTTCAATCTTCTAAGGAACATCCATGAATAGTTGAGCTTGTTCGATTCTTTTCCTTTCTTTTTCATGAATGTCACAATGTCTCCCAGTTTTAGAACATCTGTCATTGTTCCAAAATGTCTGTTTTTGTTTTCCTTAGAACGTCAAAAGAGTTTAACAATGATTTAAAAACGCAAGCATTTCACCTCCTGTCAGTCTCTGCTCTTCATGTACAGTTTTGATTATTGTACTAATGTGTGGTAGTTTCCGCCGCTCACAGGTTGATTATTTTGCTTCCCGAACCAGCTCTTACAATCCGCTGTGCTGTATCGGGTTCTTACGTGTTCTCCCTTCTCATCTCTTGTTTTCCCACCATTCAAAGTGAGACACAGACCCTCGTCCCCCCCACCGGGCCGACAAATCTGCTGGAGTCATTCCTGGTATCAAGGTTCCTCAGTCATCCTGGCATCACTATTTAAAATTATTCATTGTTATGAAACACTTTTGGTATGTGAAATATGATGTAATTTATCAATCAGGCTATTGCTGACTTCAAATAACAGCAAAGATACAAGTATACAAATTATTCTGATGGATAATTTCTCATGTTATATTATTATCCCAGATCTGCAATTATGATTGTGTCTAAACTTGACTTGAAAGTCGCTTTCTCCATTTCAATTTTTACCTTTTAACGTAGATTTTTGTCCCAATAATAAATTTACTTATTTAGACTATTAAAACAGTTTCATTAGAATAATAAAAAAGCCTTATTAACATATGGCAAAAAATGTCTTTTAGTAGAAAAAATAATATTGCAATATTGAAATTGTGAAAAATGCCTAGAACATGTTATACTGGTGATGATTGATGAACATAGTGTACGATGTAAATGTGTATCTACTTTACCTTTAGATACACGTTGAGGCATACAATTAAGACGGTATGATGTTATATATATATACTATTTTTCACAAAGGCGTAAAAGTACTATTACATGCTTATTACACATAAAAAAATTTAAACACTGTATGGGCAGAGCAAAAAAATCCAAAATAAAACAAGGCCCCTAATACATGAAAACTCCAGCTGATATGTCGTTTGACTGAAAGCTGAACAAACCAGATGGTGTCCGAATAAAATAATAATAACACTGTAATAACCGTTAGTTGTTAAACACTCTTACTTTACCCTGCTGTTTTTTATAACCGTGTTTTAAAAGTGTACGTTTGATCACAAACTACCGACAGGGGGTCCCGTCAGTCACGAGATGCGACCGCGAAGGTTGAATCTTCTCGATTTCTTGAGATGTGTGTATCTGCACGCTCCGTTACGAATTCATTATGACGTGTCGATGTCGTCATTCAGACCATCCAATCAAAAGCCACCACTGAGTCTTGCCCACAGGCATTGTTGCGTCATACATATTAACCCGGCGAAGGCGAAGCCGACAGCATCTCAGACTCACCAGGTTGAGCTGTTAACTATCGATTCCAGGAAACGGGGCAAGATAAAACAAGAAAAAGAAGAAAAACGAACACGTTTAAAATATATTTTTTTTTTGTTTTTAAACTTCGCGGATTTTAAGCTCCATCATGAGGTGGTGAAGCGCATCCGGCTTTTCAAGCTAAATGCTACCCTGCCAAGTTTTATTCAACTGTTTATGAACTTTTTTTCTTTTTATCGGTGAATTGCGAATAATTTTCAAGTCGTTTTTTGAGGAAACGCGAAGCCAACGAAGTGTAAACCTGAGGTAACGAACAGCCAGACGACATCACCAGTTTGACAAGAACCGATGGAGGGTGGAAAGGTAAATAACTAGTTAAGACATAAACTAGCTACAGCTCATCTATATGTTATTTTGTAAACATACACTTTTAACATTTTTGTCGGGTTTGTTTAAAAGGAAGAAGTGAGTTCGTAATCTGGCAGCCTTCCTAGCATCTCGAGCTCCAACAAACTTGTCAAACTAGTTAGGTGGCAAATGTCCAATCATATCAATGACAGCTATTTGCGGTGTTCACATATATTTTGTTTACGTTTCCTTACAAATCTACCTTATGGTGGTGTTCGCACAGTCGAATCCGGGAAATTGAATAGAAGGAAGAAACGGCGTTTCAAAATCCGCACGTCTTGCAACAGCTTTTGGGGTGACAACGGACATGCGCAGTGCACGCGTCTCATACGCCTAGAGCGCTGCCTATGTAGTCAGCATCTTTAGTTATCTATTGTCATCACCCTACGTCCTTTGGTAGGCGGAGACGTTGGGTTTTGAGGCACTACCAAATCGTGGCGTACGTGCCCACTTAAATCCCTCTGTTAGCAGGTTTTGCTTAATTGTTTTACTTTATTGTTATTTTTTCGTTAATGAAATATTTACATTTGTGGGAAAGGTGCATTACACGGTATTTTTATAATTAATACCAAATATGTATATGGACTGTGTCTGTTGTGTGTGTGTGCGTGTGTGTGAAGTTTGTAAAGAGGAAGTAAAGTGTGTGTGTGTGTGTGTGTGTGTGTGTGTGTGTGTGTGTGTGTGTTTATATGTATACAGTGTAAAATATATACAGATAGAAGTGCTCATTTATTTCTTTCATTATTTTTTTTTTCTGTGGGCCGTGACTCATTTGCTCTTACGTGACTACACTGGTGTTTTACATGAGCCAACCACATCAATGATCACACACTTTTGAGTCAAATGTCTTTCTCGATTTTAGAATTCAGGAGTTTTACAAGCTCATCTCTTCTACATAATAAAGCCTTTACGTCGAAACAGTAGAATGTCATAACCACGTTTTTGTCTTTCTAGATTATATATCCATCCATCAGTGTGGATAGTGAATACAAGCACCTCTTGATTTTTCCAGTGGACGTGCTGGGAATGATGTGGTCACTCTCCCGGGAAGAGCATCCTACAGCTGGCTTAAAGCTAAAAACACACGACCCAGAGGTCAAGCTCTTGACCCGTTCCCAGCACACTGCCCCGTTCTGAGCGCGGTGTTGCGTTGAGTGAATAATTCCCCTGAAACACGTCCGCTGGATGCGCAGTGTTGGGTGTTAAGACAACACTCGTGCTCGGGGTTTCCATACCAAACCTCCTCCTGTTATTAAACAACACGTGTGGAGAGTGGCGCATGCCTGAAGGACGGGTTTAGACCTCATCCCTCACTGCATAACTCGTTCAGATGTCATAAACCCAGTTTAATAAAAGCTGGTTGTTGAAGGACGTTCAAAGGCTCGATGAGCGGATCCTGTCATTCGCCTGTCAGGCGGAGGACAGATATTATTCATCTTCATTTTGTGTTTAAGAAAGAATGGCCTTTGAAAATGTAGAATTCAAATGCTCCCATCGGACAAATCTAAGCATATTGTTCATTCTTCACCACAAGATGGGCTTGTTATTATTTAAGGGTCAAATGTGGCCAAACAACAGCGTGTAAATGATAAAGAAGCAGAGCTCAAGGCTTTTTAATTTCCCCTGCGCTTTTCATTTTTCTTGTATTCAAAAGCTGTTTTCTTGACTAATTAGTTCAATTTGTAGAATGGGTATGAAGTATTGTAATTGAGGTCAGAGGACAGTTGACCTCTAATAAACCTCGAGGAAATAACAGGATTATGGCAGAAAATGTAATTTCCTGGTCGACCAAGGTTTGGAGATTTGGATCAAAGATTGAGTCTGCTTTTAAGGAAACTCTTGTTTTTGTTTCCTCAGGTCGGGATGATTTTCCTTTTCTGTTTTGCATGACTGAACCACATACATGTGCTTCTCAAT
Source organism: Paedocypris micromegethes (assembly GCA_028031935.1). Lineage (NCBI taxonomy): Eukaryota > Metazoa > Chordata > Actinopteri > Cypriniformes > Paedocypris > Paedocypris micromegethes. The sequence goes on along the minus strand of CM051495.1, from coordinate 29,294,341 downwards.
CGCTGTGGTTTCTTGTTAATCTGAACTAATGAGGGATTTCTACGCAGTGGATTCCAACGATAAATGGCTGTCGTTTCTGTCCTTGTATAATCAAGGGCGAGCGTTTGATAGGGAGCGCTGAGATCACTGGCTGAGGTCAGTGGACTGGTTGTGCATTGCGTAGCGATCGCAGTGATAATTTAGGTGGGGGAAGAACTGAAGAGAGCAGATGCTGAAGGAGAACAAAGACGTGCCGATCTTCGCATCTCCTCTAAAGATAATCAATGAGGAGGTTTGATTATCTGCCCCTACTCTGCTCCTCACGCATAGATATGAGCTTTTTAGTGTGCTCGCTAAATGTGCAACAGGAAAAGCTGTAACAGGAAAATTGATCGTCAAGATTTTTTTTCTCAAGCAAATTATTCCGAATTTACATCCATAGGCTATTTGTAAAACTTATGGCGATTGATTATTGGCTACATTGTCAATTGCTATTGAAATTGTCGAAATACATTTATAAATGTATGATTTAATGTTCAGATGAAAGTTTTCGCAAAAGTTTCTCCACGCTTGTCAAACTTTAATTGTGGTTTTTGTTGAAAAAAAGAAACTCAAATGTAGGAACGATTGAGTGGTTTGGGTTTGTTAAATGGTTATCTCGGTAACATTGTAAACGGAAAACTATCCCCAATAGAAACACTTTCATAAAGTGTAAACAAAGAAACGACAACAATTAAAGCGCAAACCGATGGTGACTATGACAAACATTCTCACCAAAAAATTGCTACAAATCTGTATTCAAGGCCCAATTGGCCGATACATTGACTCCTCCCTCTTTGATGACTAACAGGCTTGTTCGTGTCATATTAATATCACAATTTTATCATTAATACAACTAAGTACAATAATCAACTAATAACTAACATAGTTACCATGAAAAAGACCATGAGAAATTTATATCCGTTTTATCTGCGTTTGCTCAGCTGTCAATAAACGTCGGCAGAATAAACAGCCGTCTTATGCAATTAAATCATATAGTCAGATTATGTGACATATTCTCACTCTCTGTGTAAAACCAACTGTTTGCAATGCATTTGGAGTCTTAAGCTTGGAGCTGAAAGGCGTTACGTAACTCTGAAAGGTCCTTGAACACCGAGGAGCATTTGCTTGCTGGTTTGAATAATCCAACACAGCAGTGGATCATGGCAAACACTGATCTGCCAATAGACTGGTGATGTCTGTTGCCATGGTCTCGCCATTGAAATGGAATGTTTACGTTCAGCCTGTCCTTAGCGCCTTACATATCAGTTGAGTGATTCTGTGGATTAAACGTGGATTAAAATTGAAGAAAAGTTTAAAATTTGTCTTTGTCTAAAAATAAAGCAGTTTTCGTTGGTTTCTGCAACTCCACTCGCCGTATGTCAACTGTCAGAGCGAGATATCAGAAGGGCGTGGCTGTTTATGTTGTGAATGAGACGACGTGATGATGACGAGGCAAAAATCTCATTCCTGTAGTTCAATCGGTCCAGTGTAGAGTCAGAAACACCAGGTTGTGAGTTTGATAACCAACGATGGCTGTTTTAAATGTTGTAAATACGGTAACGCTGCTATACCGTGTCTCCTATACAGGAGAAAGGTGGGATTCTGGGAAGGAATGTTTCACACCCTCCCCTGGAGAAGTACACTGAAACCTCTTTATTCACTCGCCCTCTCTCTCTCCCCCTCCTCCTTTCTTCTTTTTTCATTATACCACTCTCTCTTTCCCAGATCTAGAATTTATCATACTATTTCCCTCCCTTTCTCTCTCTTTCCATATATTTTCCCTCTATCGCTCCCAATCTCAATCTGTCTTCCCTCTTTCTCTGTCATTCACTCTTTTTCTTTTTCTCTCTTCTTTCTTTCTCCTTCTCTTTCTACCACTCTTTCCTCCATGTTTTAAATTAATTGAGGTGAAAATACTTTTTTTTTGTCCCACAGTGGAGATATTGCATCTTGTTTTACGGATATTTACAGTCATTTAGCAGATGCTTTTATCCAAAGTGACTTACATTTTATTACAAAAATTCAACAAAATCCTGCTTTCCCTGGGAATCTGGTGTTTCATATATAATATGTATATAATGTGTAATTATTTATTTGTTTCATAAATAAATAAAAGAGTAGTGGGTTTTACATGAATCAATAAATAAAATAAACATATAAAAATAACAACCATAAAAAAGAAAGTCCCTCCTCCCTTTTCCATTTCCATCTCTCTCTCTTTCTTTCTCTCTCTCTCTCTCTCTCTCTCTCTCTCTCTCTCTCTCTCTCTCTCTCTCTCTCTCTCTCTCTCTCTCTTTCTTTCTCTCTCATTCTCTTGCTCTTCCTCTCCCTCCTTTGGTATTCTTCTCTCTATCATTACCATCCTCTCTCCACCCCCCTTCTCTCTCCCTCCCCCTCTCTCTTAAAGCGACACCAGTCTTCCCTGTTTGGCCTTGTGTCACTATGCGCCATATTTACCATCATATTTCAACAGCAGGAAGGATGCAGTTCACTTCTAAAGGGAAGTCGGCTTAGAAATGGCTACTGTTTATTGGCATTTCCTTCACGTGAGATCAGTGAAAATGCCCCAAGTCGGCCTGACCGAAGACCCAAAGACCTTAAGTTCAAAGTATTAAGTGAAGATTTAAAGACCCTCGGTTTGTGTACATAACATCCTGTTCCTGCACTGGTTGAACTCGGTGAACTTTTTTTTTTTTAGACTTTCTTAAAGTATTGGTCAGCATGAGATTGCACAAACAGAAGACCAGTTACTCAAAGGCCGTCACTGCTTCTTCTCTCAGTGTTGACAGTCTGTTTGTAACGCAGGAATGTGAGCACATAACATGTCCAGAAGAGAAGAGTGTTTACAGCCCTATGATCCATATCACGTGATCTGATGTCATTGCGTTGAACGTATGTTATCTCACCCAGCGCTTTATGTCGGTAAATCAATACAGAATCTCCAAAATTATACCAAACTATTGACGTATTAAGAACCACATAAGCAATGCAGCCGTGCGGTGAGTATTTATAAACCTGTGTTTAAATTTGGCACTGTTAAAAGTTTGTCCTTTTGGAGTTTGAGGAGTTTGGAATCCTGTTGACTTTCAACAAAACCAAATGTCAAACTTGTTTTGTTTTCCATGTGCTCATCCAGTTGGTTTTAAAGGAGCCTCGGTTCGACTTCATTATGCGATCAGTCCGAACGGATGAGTTCAGGAACAACACGAGAACAGACAATGATGAGGGAATTTACCAACTCGTTTCTTTCAGGGCCTGATTAGACCTGAACATTCTTCACTAAGCCTGGCCAGAGGTTTCAGAATAGTTCTTTAAAGCGTCTCCACAGATCGCAACAAATAGCTACAGGGTTGTGCAGCTACACTTGTATCTTTTACAGTCAGAGCTACAGTTGTATCTTTGCAGAATAGCTACAGTTGTATCTTTTAGCTTCATTACCGACATTAAATGCAGTCTTTAGTTCACAATTCTACAATAGCGTGAAGATTTGAATCGTTTTTCTGTTCTAGACCAGACAGCGTGTGAGGTTAGCGTCTGTTTATCTGTGTTTGGAATGAGGAAAATGTGAATAATCCTTTGGCCTCTTTCCTGAATGACATAGAATTATCAGCAGAGAGAGAGGAACAAACTTTTCAGGAAGTTATTTGTTCAAGTTGCTTTTCTTTACTATTTTCTGTGGGTAGTGTGTACGGACGTGGACAGGAAATGCGTTTTTTTTTTTGTCAGCAGTGCATTCGCTTAACACAGTTAATTCAGCGTTAGCACAGAGATTCTGTCTGAGAGTCTGAAGGTCTTAGGTTCAAGTCCAGACAACATACGGCCAAATCTGTGCAGCTCTGGTGCTTCTCTTAAAAAAAAAAAAACCTGTTCCACCACTGTGATGACGACTTCAAGAATGTCAAACAATGGGTCACCGCACCTTAGGAAATAGAATGGTCTCCGTTTAAAACCTTGTTTAATAAAAGAAAATGTCCTTTTCCCCTCCAGCAACTGACCGGCCCGCTGCTGCTGGCCGTGGGGACGGCGGTGATCGGCTCGCTTCAGTTTGGCTATAACACTGGTGTCATCAACGCTCCACAGAAGGTACGTGGCTATGAATGTCCTCACAAGTGTGTAAATTATAAAATGTCCTCATAATCATCACTTTGTGACATTTTACATTAATATCATTATTTCCCATCAACCATTGGATTTGACTTTGACACCCTCATGACCCCCCCCCTCCTCCCACCACCACCACCATTATTGATATTAATGCACAACAGCAGCGGTTGCCAAATCCACACACAATACCTGACATTTACAGCCTAATGGGGACACGTCGCCTTCTACATGTTAGAAGTCAACTCGGACAAAAGAGCAAAGATAAGAATCCTCTCCCAAACGACTATCAGGTCTAGATGACTTGTGTTTTGCGATCCAGCACATGGTGTAGATCTTTTTTACACGAAACACAACATGTTCTGACGTGTGTGTTGAACTTGGGGCCCGGTTTTGCTCATGTGAATGAGACTTTTTACCTTCTAGACACTGTGTGAAGTGTATAAATCGGACAGTTGACGGTTCAGGGCAAAGACGGAGAAAATTCTGCCTTTTAAAATGTATTTTTTCTTTAAATGTTAGGCTTGTATAGTTTTTGATGATCCCTCATTATAAAATGTCAGGTAATCGACATGCATTACAGACTTGAACAATGGAAGTGTGAGACTCTTTGTAGAGCTCGGGCCTGACGCAGACCCTCTCTAAATAATTTTCTTGATAAGATTACTGCAACCTCAAGGGCTTCTTGTCTACAAATTTCTGAGAATACACTCTTATCACAGATAATACTGTCGTTACGCTCTAAAACTCCAATTCGACATGAGCGGAAGCCAGCAAAGTTAAAAAACAATAAATATGTTTGAGAGATTTTAAAGTTTACTAAAATCGACAAAGCGTTTTAAAATAGGTATGGATAATGAGAGCCGAATGACTCGCACCATTGCTGATATTTAGTTGATGCTGATATGTCGAAGGGCTTTTGGCATTCAGAGGTGTCAGACATCTGCTAGGATAGTCGGAAAGTAATGTGACCTTTATAGCAACATAAACTTTTTATAGCTTTATTGCGATTATTTTCATTACACTAGAATAAATGCTGTTACATCATTTGTGTTTATCAATCAGTGGAACCTGAGTTCTCTGGTTTAATCACAAACACTCCATACAGTGCCACGCACTGCGCCACCTACTGGCCAACATTATAATACAATCAGTTCTGCAGCTGTAGGATGATGATGGATAAAATAGATGAATGGATTGATGAAAAGACGGATGGACAGAAAGACAGATGTAAGCTAGAATGGAAAACAAGTGGAAAATTTGAGTGTTAAGGCTTTATTTTCAGACAAAAGTCAAAAATTATTTTGGCCTTTTTGTAAATGAAAGGCAACGGCTATGATTAACATTCAAAACTTGTATTGTGTAATTAGTTTCATTTACATTTTTGTATCGTTCAAATTAATGCCTCTTTTATTTTTATTTTATTTATTTAATAATTTTTATTGATGTTGTTTCATTAGAATAGGGAGCAGAACCTCTTTCACACAAATGTCCTTTGCTTTATTTATTAGCAATTTATTTTATTTAGCAATTGGGAATTGTTCTTACAAAAGTAATTTAAAACTTCATGAATAGAGTTAAAATCCATGCGTACATACCCATAGACTGTCTTGTCTGTTTTAGATCATTGAGGGATTCTACAACGAAACATGGTTGCAGCGCTATGGCGAGAACATCCCTAAAGCCACCATGACGACGCTATGGTCCCTCTCCGTGGCCATCTTTCCCATCGGTGGGATTTTTGGCGCCTTCTCCGTTGGGTTGTTCGTAAATCGCTTTGGAAGGTGAAATTCTTTACTTTCTTTCGTCTCTAATGTATTTGGAGCATTTTTTTCAGCATTTTCATTGGATGGTGGCTGACTTGGTCTTTTTATATATATATATAGATTTCTGTCTGACCTCATCTGTCAACCTGTCCATCAGCATAGCAAACAAAAAGGATATTCTATTCTATTCTAATCTATTCTATTCTATTCTTTTCTATTGTTTCAGGAGGAACTCCATGCTCATAGTGAATGTCCTGGCCTTCATCGCTGCAGCGCTCATGGGCTTCTCAAAAATGGCCGCATCCTACGAGATGCTGATTATCGGACGGTTGGTGGTGGGAGTTTTTTCTGGTCTGTCCTCGGGCTTCGTGCCCATGTATGTCGGTGAGGTCTCACCTACGGCCCTCAGAGGAGCCCTGGGGACCCTTCACCAGCTGGGCATCGTGACTGGCATCCTCATGGCACAGGTAGATCTTACACTAACCTCATAGTGGCATTTGTTGATGTTTAACCCGGATATTTCGGGGCACAGATCTTCGGCCTGGATGTCATTATGGGGAACGACTCCATGTGGCCCTTCCTCTTGGGTTTCACCTTCATCCCAGCGCTGCTGCAGTGCTGTCTTCTGCCCATCTGTCCAGAGAGCCCTCGCTTCCTCCTCATCAACAGCAACGAGGAGAACAAAGCCAAATCTGGTGAGCGCAGGCCGTCTGTAACGACGATGAAGAACCTCAGCAGGGTTCTTAACAACATGTTTCCACGCAGTGCTTAAGAAGCTTCGTGGGACGAACGACGTCAGCGCAGACATGCAGGAGATGAAGGAGGAGAGCAGACAGATGATGAGAGAGAAGAAGGTGACCATCCTGGAACTGTTCCGCTCGCCGCTCTACCGCCAGCCCATCGTCATCGCCATCATGCTCCAGCTCTCCCAGCAGCTCTCCGGCATCAACGCTGTGAGGAACACACACATTAGATGTTCACGAGCAGCTCAGTGCGTTCCAGCCTCACTCATTCTGTTTCCACACAGGTCTTCTACTACTCCACAAAGATCTTCGAGAAGGCCGGCGTGGAGCAGCCGGTTTACGCTACCATTGGAGCCGGAGTAGTCAACACGGCCTTCACTGTGGTGTCGGTAAGAGTCACGACACTACACGCACAGACGTTTATTATTGGCTGAATTATGAGGTTATATTGGGTTGTGTTGTTTCAGAGTACACTTAATATTTGATTTATATTTTTAATGCATACATTTTTTTTAAAGCAAGCCAGATTTTTGATTAAAAAAGTGCTAATTCAGCACTCCTTTTTACACCAAAGTGTAGCTTTGTATTAAAAATGTGAATACATGTTAAATATAAATTTATTTCTATGGAAAAAAACTAAATATACCATCACTAAATGTGATTTAGTTGCCGTTTATAAATAATCGCTACAAAAAAAAATTGTTATTATATATGTTACTAATAAACTACTTAAAATAAAGTGAATACAATTGATTTAGACTTTTATTATATAAATAATAGTTTTGTGTAACTATATGTGTAGTGCAGGGGTGTCAAACTCATTTCGCACAGCGGGCCACATACGACCTAAGGAGATGTCAGGCGGGCCGGACCATTAAAATTATACCATACTCTGCATTAAATATCACAAATATCATGTATTTTCTTTGTTTTGGTGTAAAGAAGCACAAGAACATTAGGAACATATTGAATTTTAATGAACTATGCTTTTACAAAACATTCCAAGAATTTCCTCTTAATTCCTTACAAATGTGCAATTTACCTTTATCATTCACATTTAGGCATTGCAACTTATCCCACTGATTGTACAAAGGCACACAACTTAAATTGGTAATGAAAAATATAGTATTGCACTTGAGGCTTTTAAAGAACTGAACTTTAAACCACTTATATAAAATATAAATTAAATCCCTGCATACACCTTACAAACTAAGGAGAGTGATATTAAATGTGCAATGAAGAAAGTCACATTCGTAAACTTCATAAATGAAACATGCAATATTTAAATGCAAACAGTATTTAAACCTTAAATACTGTTTGCATTTACACTATTTATCTATCTTTCTCCGCTTGGAACATTTTGATTAATGAGGTTGTAGCAGATAGGTAGCGGATAACACCTGTGTTCCGTTCTTAACACGATTCTGTCCGTCTCAGTGTTGCAGCGTTTTGCTCCGATGGAAACGCCCCTTAGCGGACAATCAATGAATTGCAGCAAAAAATGTTTTTTTTTTTTTGTTTTTATGTTTTTTTCCAAACAATTCGGCGGGCCTGATCGAACCTACTTGCGGGCCGATCCGGGCCGTATGTTTGACACCCCTGGTGTAGTGTGTGTTATAATGCCCAATATTGTTTTGAAGCAGTTCACTGATCTAGTTTGATTTATTTCTAAAATTAAAAAGCAATTTTTGTTTAAAATAGATGTATTTTTATAGAACATCCTGTGTATTGTATGTATTTTAAAAATATTAATATTTGTTTAATGTTTTTTTTCTTACTTTGATGTTTTTGTGTGTACAAGTAAATATATATATATATATATATATATATACGTAATTTTTTAATCAAGATTAATCTTACTGTAATCTTGAAAGTAATCTAGATGAATCTGTTCAGTTATTTGTGGTGGAGCGGGCGGGCCGCAGGTCTCTGCACCTCCTGGGGCTTCTGGGAATGGCGGGGTCGGCTGTGCTGATGACCATCGCTCTGGCCCTGCTGGTGAGCACACACACACACACACACACACACATTCTGAGTGCCAGCGTGAGTCCGGCTAATCGCCCTGAAATCTCTCTCTCGCCCCACAGGAACAGTTGAAGTGGATGTCGTACGTGAGCATCGTGGCCATCTTTTCCTTCGTGGCGTTTTTTGAAATCGGGCCCGGCCCCATCCCGTGGTTCATCGTGGCGGAACTCTTCAGTCAAGGCCCGAGACCTTCTGCTTTCGCCGTCGCTGGCTTCAGCAACTGGACGGCAAACTTTATCGTGGGCATGTGTTTCCAGTACGTGGAGGTAAGATGGCGGCTTCGTTACTTTACTTAAGTATGTTTTTGGCTACTTCGTACTTGCACTGAGTATAAAAAATAGAAGCAACTTTTACTCTTTACTTCACTGCGTTTGTGATTGAGTAGCAGTACTTCTCACTCCACTACATTTGAACGGACACTTATCGTTACTCGTTACATTGTAATTGTGTGCGACAAACCGGAATCGATTTATATCGCGGTTAATTTCTTGGGCGGACGAGGCGAATATCGCCATCTTTAGGCTGCTGAAGGTAATGGACGCTATTTGTCAAATAGAAACCACAAGACCGCGAGAATTAGGGGCGTAAAAATGTGTTTTACAAATGTTATTATATAATATATAATTTTAAATAATACATATAATATATAATTTACTAATCAGATTAATAATTTTATTTTATATCTACTCGCAAATTTAAGTGATTGAAACTGACTTTTTGTTCTTTTTATCTACTTTGTTCTACCAGTTTTCAAACATTGAGGTTAAATTTTGTTTCTGTCTTAGAAAACAATAGTTTGTTTTCACTTTTTTTGGGGGGACTATATTGAGCACGATTAAAAATACTTCTTAATACTTAAGTTCTTTTCAAATGGAATACTTTGCTACTTTGACTTGAGCCTTTTTGAAATTGGTGACTTGTTACTTGTATTGGAGTAATTTTTACAGTAAGTATCTGTACTTTTACTCAAGTATGGCTGTCCGGTAATCTTTACACCCCTGCGGCTTACGCATTTCATGCCCATAGTGGATTTAACTCTTTGATTTTCTCGTGCCCTTTCCAGGAGGCTTGTGGGCCGTACGTGTTCGTCATCTTCACCGTGTTGCTGCTCTGCTTCTTCGTCTTCACCTTTTTCAAAGTCCCAGAAACCCGGGGCCGGACGTTTGATGAAATCTCAGCCGGCTTCCGACAGACGGCTGCTGGTGCGGAGAAGCACCTTCCGGAAGAGCTGGACAGCCTGGGCAACTCTCAAGTCTAGTACTTCCTGTTTCTTCCTTGCGTTTGCTCCACACAACTACTGAGGAAGAGCGTCACACGTTTACCAGCAGAGCAAGAGCACAGGTTTTATTTCAACTCTGCCTTGTGTGTTCGAGTTACGTTTGACCGGCATGGCCTGTGCTGTTGAGTTCCGATGTCTTTACCGCCATTTTTTACTGTTTTAGCATCTTTCTGTTGTCACGGTTACTGACGTCGACATCGTTTACGGGAAAAGTCCCCGTAAATACAACTGTATTAATTTCACTAACCAACAAATACACAAAATCTGTTTGTGTGGAGGACGCCCATGTGTATGTGTGTGTATGTATGTATAAATGTGTATATACACACACATACATGTTTTTGAAGGAGCGTCTTACACAAACGAGTCACTTTCTCAGGCCGCACAAGTATAAATATGTATATGTATATACAGTATGTATACACGCATATACATAAATATACATATACACACACACACACACACACGTATACATGCACACATACAAAAATGCGCAGTTTTTTCGTACGTGCTTTCAGTTTTATTTTTGCCTTAAGATAAATTATCTTTTGTGTGTAGTTTTAAATGTTTTTTTTTAACGTTTCGTCGGCCTTAATCCGTCACTGCTGTGCTTTAATAATTTATCAGAATTCTGTAAATCTGCTGTGGAGTTCGACTCAACATTCAGACTCGTGCCTCATTATATATGCACACGTTTGCATATGTTTATATATATTTATGCACATACGGGACGCCCCATTTGCAATAATACTTTTATAACTGTTAAACACAAACACAAATCAAGAACTTTCAGGAGTTCAAACAATTCAACCTATTTCCAATAACCTTAACGGAAAAACATTTGTGTACATTTTTGCAAGTGAATTACATTTTTCACAAAACCAGCATTTTCTATAATATCTGCCAGCGTTTCAAATGAAAATAAAAACTTGGGGCGGAGGATGTTGGGTGTTCCTGTATAGACCTCAATAGTTGTAATATTGTTAGCCTGGTATGGATGTGTGTATTCGTACTGGAGCTGCAGGTTTTGGCGTGCGTTTCGGAGATGAAATACATCAGACTCGCGGGATCATGGTGAACGGGAGCGTCGTGTTTATAAAGGTCTCTATTTTACATCAAAAGACCCTTATTTCGAAACCCTTTATTTTTTCTGATTGCCGACTGTAACTGTGTAAATGATTGTAAAATTCAATGTAAATGATTGTTTTTAGGAACAAATTAGAGGCTGTAACTTTTTCACTTTTTTTCACAGTTGGACTTTTGAACACAATTGTAGCATATATTTATTTTTCTTCCTTTTAATGCACTATCCTGGTAGTTCATACTGTAAGACGAGCTTTTCTACCAACATACTGTATTTATTAGATTACCTACATCTTGTTTGCTTTTGTTGTTCAGTTTCACTTGTGATAATAAATATTATTAAAGGAAGTCTGCTTGTGCTGTTTCCATCCACAGATACATATTAATTCCAATATAATTTTAAATTGCACAAATGTAAATTATTGAGCCCCGTGTTTCCAATAAAACCAACTAATTACAACTCAGATAAAACTTTTATTAGCCAAAATACTCCTTATTCTGTTCATCCATCTTCTTCCGCTGAAGATAAAGTATTCTATTTTAAAAAGTATTTTTTCTTACTTGGGCTCATAAAACAAGAAGGAATGAGGAAAAACAAACTCTTTATGAAGTTTTATTTACGGATATAGAAATTAAATTTAACACCAAATGGCCGAACAAAATAGATTGATGGAGAAAAAGAAAGTCAGTCTCGAGCAAACTCAAATGTGCAAACTCGAGTGATTTCGCTTATAAACAGCATCCAGTACCTTCAGCATTCTGCAGATGGCGATATCACCTCGTCCACCCAAGAAATGAACCGGGTTAGAAAGACGTTGACTTGTCTTGCACAATCACAATTCAACAATGGTCGTTCCTCCATTCCATTCAAATGCAGTGGAATAAAGAGTACACACATCATTGAGTACATCACAAATGTAGTCAAGTAGAGAGTAAAAGTTGCTTACATTTTTGAGACTGTAAAAGTAGCCAAAAATACTTAAAAGTTAATTTACTCAAGTACTTTACACCACTGCCCCAATGGGACACCAAAAAACTCCCAGGCCAGTTTTGAGAGTCTCTCCAGCGTCTCCTGGGTCTTCCACTGGGTCTCCTCAAATTCCACCTGCAATAATTCATCACTCCACTCCATTTCGTCAACCATTTTAAATTTTATTAAACAGCATATAAAAATCAAAACTTTGCCTGATGCCATTAACAATGAGAAACTTTGGACGGCAACATAAAAAAGCTTGTACCTTCGGTATTTATGCAAGTCAAAGCAGTGGACGCCAAACGGTTCCTTCAAATATACAAAGAAAAAAGAACCTCTCGTCCCGCAGAGGTGAGGCGCTGTTGGGTCGTCCAGGACACAAAAATTAAAAATTAAACAGTGCAAACGATGCTGCAGTCGAAAGTAAACAGCGCTGTGACGTAAAAGTACGCGCAATTTTACCACAGATTGAGATTTTTACCTCAAGAATAATTAATTCAACATGGCATGACTCGCGCAGGCTAATAGCGTTTGTGTTCGAAAACGATTCAACGATAAAATCCCGCCAAACAGGGCAGATCGTTCTGGGATTGCTTCGCGGTTTTCCCGCCGTTTTTTCCGCACGAGGGTCCGCTAACGTCCTACTCGTTTGTTTTTGAGATGATTTTGCTGAGTTGAGACGCTTGAGGTTGTTTTTTTTTCTCGTTCTCAGGTAAGAAGTCTTAAGCGAGCGGCTACTGTAAAAACTCTTTTGAGTATGAGCTTGAAGACACTTTATTCTAAAACTAAAGAGGCCAAGCGTGTGAGATCTTCATGTTCATTCGGACATCACCGCTTCGCCGTGCACTCTGAAGCGGTACACGCACGTGTACTCCATGTGACCCCAGTTGCTTAATATCTTCAGCTCCACCATACTGTAGATGTCTGAAGGTTCCTGCAAAGGAGGAATGCTCAATCAATGCAGTGATGGAAACCTCAGTCCATCCGTTTCGTTCCTGACTTACTGGAAGCCTAAAGGTCTGAACTGAATCTCCGTCCTGATCATAAACGAAAGTCCCCAGCAGCTTTCCTTCTTCCTGCTCTTTCAATAGTCCCTAGACAGGAAGACATTTGTTTGTTGGGAATCATAGACTCCAGAATAATCCAGACACTCACATAGACAGCAAAGTCCTTTGGTGCGGAGTTGGTGTGTCCTACAGGTGAAAGCGCTTTGGGAATGTGATCCAGAGTGACTTCGGTGATTCTCACAGGGTTGGACAGTGAGATGACCAGGAAACCCTGCGATCCATGGAAGGCCCAACAATTGCCAGGGGACATTTCCGGCTGGGCCAAAGCAAAATAAAAAAAAAGTGAATACTACTGTGGATCTAGTAAATAAGCTTCTAGTCAATATAGACGGAATCTCGAAGAAGACAGAATGACATTTTGTGTTTTCGCGCTCACCTGTAAAACTGTGGAAGGACCGTTTGCTACCTGCCACAGAGGAATCCAGAGGATAGTCACACGTGGAGATCTGCATGTGTACGTATCTGAGCAGCGCGTGCTCAACACACTGGCACCTAACACACACACACACACACACACACACACACACACAGTCAACATGACCACTAGAGAGCACTAGAGCTGCACGATTCTGGATAAAATCACAATTTTTTTTGCTTAGAATAAGAGTCACAATTCTTTCACGATTCTAAATTTTAAAGATTTAACCCTTAATACCAGGTTGTCAAACAGCAATAGAATAAAACGTATTACTCTTTGCTTTAAATAAAAAAAATGTAAAAAAAAAATAATGTAATGTAAAAGTTATGATGTATACATCTTTTGAAGCCTTTTTCATATTTTAGTTTTACGACCTGTCGTGGTCGGCGAGGATCTGCTTTGCCATGAGTTTACTTTGACCAATCAGAGTCAAAAAAGTCCCAAAACAATTTGTACTCAAGCAGAAGAGGTTTGCCCACCAGCGTGAAGATACGTGCTACTACGTACGCTGCTGGACAAACAGGTGCACTATGTTCTGCAAAAACTCTTTGTGGCACTAATTTGATCACGCTGGCGTATCAATCGTATAAATGCAGGATTAAGATTGAGAAGAGTGTAATCAAGATTGCGATCTTTTAATGATTAAGTGTGCAGCTGTAACACACACATAATGAAGTGAACACCAGGGGTGTAAGGTACTTGAGTAAATGTACTTTGTTACTTTACTTAAGTAAGTTTTTGGCTACTTCGTACTTGCACTGGGTATCAAAAATAGAAGCAACTTTTACTCTCTACTCCACTGCGTTTGTGATTGAGTAGCAGTACTTTTCACTCCACTACATTTGAACGGACACTTATCGTTACTTGTTACATTGTAGTTGTGTGCGACAAGCCGGAATCGAATTATATCGCGGTTAATTTCTTGGGCGGACGAGGTGAATATCGCCATCTTTAGGCTGCTGAAGGTAATGGACGCTATTTGTGAATTAAAAACCACAAGAACGCAAATAAGGGGCGTGAAAATGTGTTTTACAAATGTTATTATATAATATATAACTTTATATAATACATATAATATATAATTTACTAATCAGATTAATCATTTTATTTTATATCTACTTGCAAATGTAAGTGATTGAGACTTTTTGTTCTTTTTATCTACTTTGTTCTACCAGTTTTCTAACATTGAGGTTAAATTCTGTTTCTGTCTTGGAAAACAATAGTTTGTTTTCACATTTCTTTTTATTTTGGGCCTATATTGAGCAGGAATAAAAATACTTCTTAATACTAAAGTTCTTTTAAAATTGGATACTTTGCTACTTTGACTCAAGTCTTTTTAAAATTGGTGACTTGTTACTTGTATTGGAGTAATTTTTACAGTAAGTATCTGTACTTTTACTCAAGTATTGCTGTCCGGTATTCTCTACACCCCTGGTGAACACACACCAACCCGGAGCAGTGGGCAGCCTTGCCATGTGGACACTCAGTTATGAAGCAGTGTGTGTGTGTGTGTGTGTACTACATGATAACTACCAGCAGATTCCAAGGCAAAGTCGGCCTTTCCAACTCCATCTGCCCTATAGAGACGAATGGCTCCGTTGACTATATTTTTCACGTCCTGAAAAACACAAAAAAAAAACTTCAACACAACTCTAAAAAGCCGCAAACACCTTGACGTGGACGAGACTCAACCCAACCTGAATGGAGGCGATTACAGCTGCTTCCTTGTCCAGCGTCTCTCCCACACCCCATGGATCCCGGGAACTCTCCTTGTCCCGACGCAGTTCTGCCACAATCCTGGTTTTCATGTCATCCATCGCCCTCTGCAGTTCAGGACGGCTAACTACGCTTTTCGAGATTTCCGCTTTCAGCTGAAAAGGAATTTCCACCTTTTAGATATTGTGATAAGAGCCGCGTCAACAACCAATCACGTTCTTACAACGGTGTTGAACGCTTGTTGATCGCCAACTTTCTCCTTGAGGACGTCTTGGGAGGATTGCAGGTTTTTCAGAGTGGATTTCAGCTCAGAGATGCGCTGTCCTTGCTCCAATTCCAAACTGGCCACAAAAAAACATTCAGGTTAACCCAACGTGGACAAAACTGCAATATGAACTCGTAACTGACACTCACTTCCTCATTTGGTCTTTCAGAGACCTCATATGTGTCTGTCAAAAAAAAAATAGGTTGACAACGTTGGTGACATCATTTCCTGTTCCGTTGCTGTGCTGAAACAAACGGTGTGGGAACGGAAGAGCGCGTGTTTCTCACCTCAGACTTGGCGTTCTGTCTCGAGATGTCCTCCCTTAGCAGTTCAATGTTCCTCTGAGGAGACACACAGGAGAAACCAGCAGGTTTGGTAAACACACTAATGTACGTGATCGTGAGAAGCTTGTATTAACCATCAGGTTGCCTTCGTTTTCTTGTATTTTGGCGAGTTTTATTTTCATCTCCGACAGGCTGACGTGATCCATAACGTCCTGAGGAGAATCAGAATCAGCATTAATGGCCAACTTTAAAGTTCACACGACAACAAGGAATTAAATGTGGTATGATTCACATTTTTTCCTTCTCATTACAAAAATAAAAAGCAAAAAAATAGGACAAATACACAACATACATTTTTAAATAATAAAGAAAACGGTGACATGATGAATTAGACTTAGATTATTAGAACATTATTGCACATTAAAAGAGGAGGAGCGTCGAGAGAAACCAAGAGAAGATCTACTCACCATTCCATCAGGGTTCCCTGGATCGTCGATGAGTCTGACGGGGGATAAATGCATAGCCCCTTTAAAGTGAGACAGAAGATTGGATTGGAAGACGTACCACAGACCTAACATAAAAAGGGTTTGTGAGAATATTCTGGAATGTCTTTCTAGAATATGTCATTGTTACACAGAAAATGTGTTTCTTGACAGCTTTGAACATGTAGCATTACATATCCAGCATGTTGTGTTATAGTAGTGGCTTCTCACCAAAGATGAGAAAAACGAGGATGACGATAAGTAGGATAGTTTTTTTCACCCTCGATGTGCATCTGTAGACAAAAGGAAAGAAAAAGAAATTTAGAGAAGAGGCAAGAGGACAAAATGGCCGTTTTGATTTTACTATAAGAAAAGAAAATTCAGTGAGCGCTCAGGTGGTCACGTGACCTGATGCATAAGAACTATATGACTGGTAAGATAAATCCCAAAAATAGAGATGTTTTACAATTTATTTAACCATATACCTGGTATACGTACTTAAAATAATAATAAAATAAAATATAAAAATAATAAAGATATAACAATATATTATATATTCACATACGTATGTAATTGATTTAAAAATATAAATAGCCCTCTTCAGCCTTGTAATAATAAGCTTTTTTTCAATTCTAACTAGATTGTTAATATTTATGAACAATATACTGGCCAAAAATCAAAAGCATTCTAAAATGTTATTTTTATTTGAGTTACGATTGCTTCAACGCGCAAACACAAAGAAAATTGAACGCAAATGCAAATTAAGTTCCATGATTGCAATTGCACGCTCACTTAGACCCGCAGAAATGGAAAAAATTTGAACGCAAAAGTGAGATTCAATTTGCAATGAATTGAAGGTAACACACACACACACACACACACACACACACACGTACCTGCTAAGCAAGGACACGTTAAGCAAGGACATTCGAGAGGTAACGCTATAACACGACTTTCCCAGCCACCAGTTGAACCAAACCAGAGCTTGAGCTGAAATGCGCATGAAACAGTGAAAGAATGAGAGCAATTGTTGATGTAGATGAAACCATTAGGAAGTTTCCATGTTTGATACCTGGAGACTGAATCATTTCCCACAGTAAACTTGGTGCTTCATCTGCAGGTTGAGCTGGAAATAGAGACAAGATTTTACACCCGTTTATCCTCATGAATGACTAAACCGAGCTGCCATCCAGTTTGTCCTTCTGAAATGTCTTTCCTCTTACTGGAATTTTTGATAATGACTCGATCTAAATGCTCCTCAGAAGATGAATATCCAGAGGAAAATCCTTGCGCTGCTTTCAAGGTTCCTGAAAACACAACACCTCCATAAGAATATGCTTGTGTAGGTCTAGACAGGTTGTAAACCTTATGATTATTGTTTATTGTCTTTTTTAAACTCTTTTTTAAAAAATTAGTTTAGCACGTTTAATAAATATAAACTTAGACACCTATGGAAACAAGGAAACCCCAAAAAAGTCGCTAAATATCGATAGTGTTGACAGTCAGAGAGGCTCTGTTGGAAAATAATGAAGAATACGTTTAGACCAAACTTAAAAAGTAGAAAATAAAAAAGTCAAAAGATTTGCATATATTTTTAAGATGACTGCAGCTGATAAGAGATGTTGACGCCTTTACAATTGAAACAATGTTTTTTTGTATGATGAACGAAGAGGAGACAAGAAGGAAGAGAATGAATAGAAGTTCAATATAAGGGGAAGTTTAGAAGTTAAGAAGAAAAATAATCATCATGAAGATAATAAAAGAACAAACATTTAGGAGCTTGATTGAGATTCTACGACAAACCGACCGAAAAATCGCATGACACTAATCCAAACACAATGTATTTGTTGGCCATTTCAGGGGTCACCGTTGGCCCACGGGCCTTATGTTAACAATCTAGCAAAATATAACAAATGATAAGTAAAAGTCTGCAATCTGGAAAACACAAACCGTTCATATTTTCTGCAATACTGAGGTCGGTAAAGTCCCGCAGCCTCTGACGTTCGCTGCTTGCTCGGCTGGAAATCTGGGAAACACTTCCGGTGCTTTTGCGACTTGTCTTTTTCTTGTAGACCCTGTGGAACAGAAGCACTCATCAGCATAGAGACGCAAGTAGTGTGATGAGCAAACACAAATACTCACCTAACCTGACTCTCTTTGAAAGAGCTGGGGCTGGCAGCGTCGTCTTCAGCTAAGGAAGCCCCTTTGGACTTCAACCTTGTGCTTCGACGGGACATTCTCACTGAACATTTGAAAAGAAAGTCAGATCGCTGAACATTTATAAAGGAAAAAGACTGTCACGAGACACAAAAGCTGGTCTTACAGATTTATCAGATCGCTTACAGAAAATAAACGGGGTTGGCGTCGTTCTATGACGATATAGAGGGGATTGAGGGGCTTCTGGACCACTAAGGATAAAGACAAGCTTCTTCCAGTCTGCGAGACCACCAACACATAAAAGTCTTGTACAGTTGGAGTGCCAGAGGCAACCGGAATCACCCAATGTTTATTTTTTTCATCTCAGTTTTTTTGTTTTCCTAGACATTGCTGTCAAAGTCAACTTTATAGCCATGATTAAATTACCATACATTAAGGATAATAGTTCGTTTCATTTATTTGCCGACTTTTCAAGACCATCAAAGTCGCCCTACAGAAGATGACAACACACACACCAATTGTATTTTCTGTTGTTTTTTTTTTTAGTTCTTGCAAAAAAAGCATAGTTTAGATGCTAAGTTAGATGTTTAGATGATACTAATTACTAAAAATATAAACTTAAAAATATTATCCAATTATCAAAATATGCCTTTGTACAGTCTACAAGTTCAGTGAGAAGTCTCATGCTGATCTTTACATAATTGTTAATCGCAAACGGCGGGACTGTCCCGTGCCAGGCGATGGAGCTTTCAGCAGCAGATTATCTGCTGGACCACGTGGAGCAAATTCCCCAAGCAAGGACCTCGAGCTCTCCTTAATTCGGTTCCATTACATCTCTTTAGTTAGATAACTGTGGGTAATCTCAACCACAGACTGTACATTATACTTGCATTAAATCTACACTTCAAGGGAGGGAAAACATCACATCACGCACTGCTTCAGTTCTCTGTTTGTCTGGAATGGTACAATGGACTTGGGCCAATTCCTTCTTTATTCCCAGAAAATCCTTAATCCTGATTCAGTTAATAATCCCGAGCTGAATAAAACAGCCTTTATTTTAGCTAATACTCAAAGCAAGTCACTTTTCTCACTTTTAAAGTCACTGAGACACTTTTTAAACAAGACTTCATATTTACTATTCTACAGATATATACTGTTTACGTGGGCCAATATATAATAATAATAATAATTATTAATATTATTATTATTATTATCATTATCATCACAATGCAGACTAAAATGACTGTCTGAGGTGAAAGAATCGGCACAGAGACTGTTGAAAGCAACACAATTGGTGGTTTCACAGCAAATCCCTCTAATTAACAAATAATCCAAACGCTATTTTAAACGGGCTGTGTTGTCTTCCAAACACAGGATAATCATGACGTTGGTTATTTTTAGTCATTTGAACTACACTGATGAATAGAACTCTAAATAAAGGCCATATTCTACTCTATAGTTATATATTTACAAATATATTCTATATTTAGCCACATATGATGCATGTAACTTGTTTTAGAAAGTATGCATTTTTTTCATACATTTTTTGTTATTGTTCATATCATCAGTTTTATCATGAAGACATAACGGTAAACACCTGCTTTAGCAACGTCAAAATGTTCTTTATTGTTGCAGTAAATGACTCGTGAAGAATGCTATTCTTAGTCTTTCCATTGTTCGTTTATCCACATCTTGCGAATAAAGATAAATGCAAGCAAGCAATCTATTAAACTAAAAAAGCGCAAAAGTTCTGTGAAGTTTCTTAAACTACAGCAAGTGACGTCACGCGGCACTCTCAACGTTTACGCCAGTTTTAACCACCAGAATCGATATAAGGGTAAACTATGCCATTCTTTAAAAATTAAATCATTTTGGGACAATAATTTCCATGTACCAGAATAAATAGGTTGTTGCCTATTGGAGAAGCGTGCACCACACATCCTCAAATAATAATTCTAGCTGCGTTGTGCGCCTCGTTTTCAGCATCTATTCATTTCACATTTCTCGTTAGATGTTCTGGATACAGTATTAGTAAATATTAGGGTATTAGTAATAGTCTCACCTTCTACGGTGGTCGCCACAGTCTGTCAAAGCTTGTAAAAGCACAAAGCTCTCATCCGTGACGGCTTCACTGTAAAGAAAGGCACGAATTCCCCATGATCGACAGTTTAGCCTGGCGACTGAGATAAAACGATGTGAAGATCGCTAAAAGATGCTTGTGGGACGGAAGCGGTTCTTCCTTCTAATCAGGAAGGGTCTTTTGACAGTTGTCGGCACTGCGGCTCCACCTCTCGTCGTCGTTTCGGTCTGTTTTTAGACAGAACCAGCATCAAAAGCCGCTTGTTAGCGCCATCCTGCGGTGGTACATGGTAGCGCGGATTAATTGAGTTCAGTTTTCTTTATATTTTTTAAATAGGACGCGTAAATGTATGTTGTCCACGTTAAATGTGGCTTTCTGCCTATATTTGATTAATGTATACAGTTCTAAACAAACCTAAATATATCAAACAAGAAATTCTGAGAACGGGAGCGTATAATTATAAAAAAAACGTGTCAAATTGCGCATTTGTGTTTATACAGACGCGCGCACCTCACGCGCATATATTATTGTCATTATTATTTGTAAACAATTATGTAATTTTAATTGTCTTTGTAATTAATAAGTGCGTGTGTGTTTGTTTGTGTGCTTGTTTGTGTGTAAAATATCACGCGCGTTCAAACTTACGTCTTCCTGAGTTATTTACAGCTCAAAAAGGTCCACCCTAAAGGGCTGATAGTACAAAATAAATATAGCATTGAAATAAAAAACCGATTGTTCAACATAAAACGAATTTAACCGCCACGAAAAAGAAATAAACTGACTGCGCTTGTGTGATCCATCTCCATGGCGACGTGGAACGCGCTGACTGGCTCAACAACCAGTAACGCGTCACAATAACGGCGGAGCTCGTGGTGAAAGGTATTTTACAATATAAACATATTTTGGTAAATATTACTCGTAACGTACATGTAAAAACGATACATTTAGCATTAGTAAGTAGCTCGCCGACACCCAGCAATGCAAAAGGGGATAAACAAAAATAATGGATGCATTTGTATAGGTACTGTGGCGTTGGCTAGGAAATGTATTGACAGTTTTTAGTTCAATTTGTACAGTAGATGGCGCCATTCATATGGTTTAAATCAAATTTGCAAACTCTATATTCTTAATTTTGTAAATAGACGCAATAAAACAAAAACATCCTAAAATATGGTTTTATATAGTTTTTCTCTCTACCTGATAAAGATTAATGATGGAGGCGATGATAAGGATAATGGTGATGAAGATGGTGATGATGATGAAGAAAATGATGAAGATAATGAGCATGAAGATGAAGATGAAGATTGAAGATGAGGTTGAGGATGAGGAGGATGATGATGACGATGACGATGATAATGATGATGGAGAAGATGAGGATGATGATGATGATGACGATGATGATGATTATGATGAAGATGCTGCTGTTGAGGATGATGATGATGCTGACTATAATGACGACGATGATGATGATGATGATAATGATGATGATGAAGACGACAATGATGATGATGGTACTGAAAATAATGATGAAAACTATAACGATGATGCCGACGATGATGATGATGGTGATGACGATGATGATGGTGAAGATGACTACAATGATAAGAATGATGATGGTAATGAAATTGACAATGGAGACTGTAATGAAAATGATGATGCTGATGATAATAATGATGAAGATAATGATGATGATGGTGACTACATTGACAATGATGATGGTATTGAAAATGATGATGAAGACTTCATCGACAGCGATGATGGTGATGATGATGATGATGACGATGATAATGATGATGATGATTATTATTGGTATAGTGACTACAGTGACTATAATGACGATGATGATAGTGATGGTGACTATAATGACAATCATGATGATGGTAATGAAACTGATGATGGTTACTATAGTGGCAATGACGGTGACAATGATGACGATGATGATGATGCTAATAATGCTGATGATTATGAAGATGATGATGTTGGTGACTAATGACGATGATGAAAATGCTGATGCAGCAGCTGTTGCTGTTGATGATGATAGTGGCTATATTGATGACGACATTGAGGATGTTGATAAAGATGACGATAATGATAAAAATGAAAATGCTGATGAGGATGAGAATGACTGCAATGATGGCGACGATGCAGATGATGAAAAAAATGATGAAGAAGATGGTGACTATAATGATGACTACAATGAAGATGGTCGAGAAAACAAAAAAGGTGACGCTAATGTCAACAATCAATGATGCTGATGCTGATGATGACTTTTAAAACGCCTCCTGTCTCTGAACAGACGGGCTGACCTTGGCCTGGAGGTTTGGATGCAGGTTTTACAGACATTTGGTGGAGCGAGGATCTACACTGTAATTCACACGCATCTCGCTCGAGTCAACAGGGGTTAACAGTGAGCTGGAACTGTTCTGCACTCCGCAGGGAATGGACAGATGTTTATAATGTCAGACTCACCTCACACCTGTAGAGGAACCTTCAAAATTCATGACGTGACATGCTGAGAGAACTCAATAATCCCGCACTGACACGCAAAGCCTGCACAAAGTTTGTTTATCACACGTTTGCTCCGTAGATCCTGTTATTTTATGGTGTGCAGATGCTTTGTTGAAGGTCACACATGTGCAATCAGCAGACAAAATGCTTTATTCTTTTGTAAAGGTCAACAGAAATCAAAAAGCAGGATCCCAAAAATGGGGAAACACTTCCCAAAATTCCACCTTGCATGCAGTTTTGCTGTTTCCAAGGAAACCAATTGCATGAGCGAGAGAGTCTGTGCATGTGTGAGTGAGTGTGTGTGTGTGTGTGTGTGTGTGTGTGTGTGGGAGGGTGGGTGTGCATACGTGCGTGCAAGTGTGGAAGAATATACGTTAGTATAATGCTTTTATATTCAATGTCATTTTTCTATTTTTTTTTTACAATAAAATGAATGAATAATAAAATATGTGTTATCAATATATGAATATATGAAACTTTGTAATTAAATTTAGAACTTAATTTTAAAATCTTAAGGGTCACGAAAAGACCCTTGTTTAGATGTCAGCGAATAAAAATATCAAAACAGTTTAAATAATTATCTTGTTACCAAAAAGATTTGAACATTTAATTAAAAGAATTTTGTTCCTTAACAAAACAACAAAAACATAAGTTAACTGACCATAGATTCACTCTCTGCTATAGTGATTTGAACACTCAGAGTGTGACTTTTTGATGTGGTTCCCTAGAGAAGAGACTCCTCGAGTTGAAATCTTCAGTGATTTACTCATTGTTTGGAAAGCTGAGCTTGATGAAATGCTTTTTAAATGGCATGTGAAAAGCAATCAAGCTCGCTTGAGCATCAAACAGCTTCTGAGATCCCTAACAAGACACGCAACAGGAAATGTCTGAAGTGTCAAAGCCGAGGAGCAAATGTAAGGAATCTGAGGCTGGTTCAAACCATTTGTAGAGTTTAATTGAACAGTGAAGTTGAAACAAATATGGCAGGCAATGATTTTGGTTGAGAGGTGAAATATTCACGAGAAGGGCAAAAAAGTCATACTCACTTACCCGTGCACTACACCGCCTAAGTTATCTTACTGCTTATTTGAACATTCTGTTGCTTGTATTTTGTATTTTGCACTGTATATTTTGTCAAATCGTATTTATTGTACTTTGTGTTTTATTTAGACTGATTCTTGCCTGTTGTATTACCGGTATATTTTTATAAATCGGTTTTGTAGTTATTTAAATTGGTTTAATTTAGTGTATATTTTACTCTTGATTTCACATTTTTCTTTTTGCACCAAATGTAAGTAGCGCTACTAACTTTATTAAACTTAACTTTATAAACAATTATGATACAATTATAATCAAGTGATACAATGAAGGCGTTCTATTCTATTCTATTCTATTCTAAACAGGTAATAACTAATGGGAACCAGTAATCTGTATTTTTGCAGTGTTATTTGACACTTTACACTTTTACTTTACAAGTTACCAATTACGTATTTATCAATTGTACTTCTGTTGAGCGGATCTGTACAATACATGTCACCGTCTGACAAATAAAATTAGAGATTTTGTAATCCTGAGAATTTGGCTGAATCCAGAGTAAACAAATAAAAACATTTTGAAACAAAAAGTAAAACAAATCAGAAAAAATTAAAAACTGACAATGGGTTAATATGGTTGCCAAACAGGAAGTCGCAAAGAAGCAGAGAAAGCAGGCACAGTCAGTGCTCTCATGAGAGCTCCCTCTGCTGGCCTGGAGTTTCACAAACACTAAAAAGGACAGGAAAAAGAATGTAGCGGAAAGTATAGATGAAATATTCTGACTTTCTGGGACACTTATTTTAAAATGTCACACATTTGAAGCATCACTATGTCACTCTCTTTGTTTCATTAATTTTTGAATAGTAATTTGATTAGATTAAATACCATTAATTTATCTATTTAGATTTAGCCTCTCTGTTCATCCATCCATCCATCTGCCTGCGTGTATGATTGTCTGTCTGTCTTTTGTTTATTCCGTCACTCAACCCGATATTATATTTTGACAGTTTTTTCATGAATTCTCCAGAAAAAAATCAGCAAATGGCGAAGTCACTGTGTTAAAGCGTATTCAACGTATTAAAAATATTAAGTATCAATTAAATACCACAATTCTGATTGGCCTTTGAATTACAATGAACAAAATTGTTTGAATGGCTTGTCAATGTGTTTATATGTGAACCACTGAACTTTATTTCAGAAATATTAATTTCCCACAAGGCTAATACTTTTAACACAGAACCAAGATCTGAACAATGTAGGTCTGTGTGTTATAGATATAAAAAAAAGACAACAGTTAAGGTCAGGCAAAAAGAAGAAACAAAGCATTTTTTCATTCAAATGCTGCAGTAAAAAGAACCGTATGTTGTTGACAGCTTTGGAGTTAATGTTTTTTAGTCGTTTCCATGGAAAACAATGAATGCAGTCTGCTTGTCTCATTCATCTGGCGGTTTGTTTTTCCTGCTGTCATTCAAGTTTTACAGACACAGAACAAAATAGAGTTCTAAATGTTTGTAGGCCTACATAGATAAACAAAAATTATGCATGCATGAATAATTAACATGTTCAAGTCTTACCATGTCATCGTGATAAATAAAATAATTTGAAATCTTTTTTTCTTTTGACCGATTAAGTTTGTCTTGTTTTAGCTGAACGTTTTGAGATCTATTTGTCTCTCTGTCAATACATTAATCTATAAATACTGTATTCAATCACATATCTGTTTTCAAAATCAATATTTAAAGCTATTTCACATTGTTTTGTTTTGATTCACAACAACAATCATTTCATTATTTATACAGGCTCCAAACATTTTTGTTAAATTAGTTCACTTCACACTGTATAATATATATCATGATGTAGTTACCTAATTAGTTAACTATAAAGTGTAATTACATCACCACAATAATTGTCAAAGTAAAAAGGGAGGAAACCAGCATTTCTTTGCACTTTCATTCTGGTTCATAATAAAAGTGAATATAAGTGTATCTTTTCCTTTATCTGATGTACCTGTTTCTTTTTTTCTCTGTTTTCCTCTTTTTTCCTAAAAATCCTTTTCATAGAGCCACCTACTCCCAACTTTCACAAACACTGATGACTCCTCTCAAAACCTTGTAAAGCTTTTTGCACAGCCCACGTAAACTTTAAAATCCTCTTGAGTATTTTTATTTTTTTATCATTGTCCCAGGTTTATCACCTTTAGATCCACTTATAAAGAGTAAAGCTTAAAACCTCAGAATACGGCAGAAGTTTATGCACAGAACATCAAGCGCCGAGGCCTTATGAAAATGTTCAAATAGCTGAAGTTCGCAGCTCTGACGGCCACAGTGGAGGATGGAGAGTGAAGATGCTAATAAGAGGCTGTCGTGCTCTTCTCTGCACTTGGCTCTGATCCAAAGCTGGTCAAGTGATTATAGTAGAAATGTTTTAAATAACACTTGTGCTGCATTTCTTTTTTTGGCTGACGAGGCAAACTGTAAAAGCAACTAAGAAAGATTTCAAATTATTTCCTTGCCCACTGTTTATCCTATCAACCAACCAACCAACCAACCAATCAGCCAACCAACCAGAGAGTCAGCCAACCAACCAACCGGACATCCAACTAGTCAGCCAACCAAACATCCAGCCAGTCACCCCACTAGCCAGCCAGCCAACCAAAATAACATCCAACAAGTCAGCCAACCAAACATCCAGCCAGTCACCCAACCAGCCAGCCAACCAACCAACCAGAGAGCCAACCAACTAGCTAGAGAACCAACCAACCAAACCAGCCAGTGAACCAACCAACCTACCTACTTACCAACCAACCAACCAACCAACCAACCAACCAACCAACCAGCCAACCAGCCAGTCAGTGAACCAACAAACCTACCAACCAGACTATCTGTCTGCCCTTCTAACCATTTGTTTGTCTTTTTTTACATAATTTATTTAATATTTATTTTTTCTTTTATTTGTCTTGCTATCTTTTTGAAGGTCGGCTAAAATCTATAAATAGTCTTCCATTGATCCTTCCATCCATTCATTCAGTTTTCAATCTAACGGTTTTGCCTGTTTGCCCCTCTGTCCATCACATTTTCCCATTTGTCCTTTTTTTGGACTATTTGTCAATTGTATGGATTGTCATCACTCCATCCACCCATGCATCCATCCATTCATCCATCCATCATCCATCCATCCATTCATTCATCCATCCATCCATTCATCCATCCATCCATCCATCCATCCATCCATCCATCAGTCCGTATATGGATATTCTTTATTTCTTTCTTCCTCACATCCTTCCTTCAGGTATGGTTACATCCATCCAGTCCATTCATTTTAATTACACAACAGATTGGTCCGTTTAGTTTGTCAAGATCCATTCCAACAATATTGCTGGTGTGATAATGCTTCAAGCCGCGCTTGGAAAGAAAGTCGCTTCTGGTTTCTAACTCCAACTCTTTGTTGAACATCTTTGTCTAAAGGTTAAGTCAACACAACAGCGGAGCGTGACTCACAGGGACCTCATTATGTGTCTTTCTTTCCGACTATTCAAAATCAGCTCCACTAAAGCAAGCATTGTCTAGATTCAGGTCACAGTAACTGTAGTGCATCCCCTTAATTATAGCACTCTGATGTGAACATGCTCTGGGACTCAAGGTCATTACCTCCACTGGAGCTTTTCCATTGGTCCAATTATCTCATTTCCAAACCAGAGAGGCTCTTATGTTCCGGTAGTGCATTTTGAGTCACTGTATGGAGTTCGTGGTCTCTGTTGCGTGTGGACAATTTATCCACCCTCAAGAAAATTGCATGGATGGTAGAATGAAACAAGCAGGTGAAATAAAGCCTGCGCCTCTCGTATTTTACTCTCGTGAATTGTGGACAATGTCAAATGATGGCGCTTGTTTCATCGCACAATGTGCATAATCACATGTTTCACATTCACCTTGTTTCAGAGTGGAGACGGAAAAGAGTTATTTGGACACAAACCTAAACATATACAGAGTAGATATATAAAATACATGCAATCGGCTTCAAATAAGAACGGGTAATAATCAGCAGGGATAATTAAAATAACCCGGCTTCACGGACGCTTTCTTGAAAGGCACAAATAGTTCCAGATTACATCCGCCGGAGCCTTGCTGGCTTTTCACAGGAGTCGCTCGCCTGTTATTTACAGTCAGCTGGGTATCCAGTGAGCCTGAAAGCAAGGTGAAACTTGCTGGAACCCCGCAGTGGCTTCCCATGTGTTCTAGAAAATTCTTGTGGGGCATAAAGTGAAGGAATGTATAATATTATAGAGCTTTAAGTTAACCTTGTCAGACACACACATATGCATCTATGTTAAGTACCGGTAACTCTTTCTCTACATCTCTTTCTTGTGTGTGTGTGTGTGTGTGTGTGTGTGTGTGTGTGTGTGTGTGTGTGTGTGTGTGTGTGTGCTAAGGCGTATGCAATGTATTAAATATATTTATTATCAATTAAACAATTACCACAATTCTGATTGGCCTATGAATTATAATATATATGGCTTGTCGATGAGTTTATATGTGAACCACTGGAATTTTTATTTCCCACAAGGCTAATACTTTGAACACAGAATCAAGATCTGTAACAATGTAGGTCTGTGTGTTATATATATATTTTTAAAAAGTCAACAGTTACGGTCAGACAAAAAGAAGAAACAAATCATAAAGTGAAGTAATGTATAATCTTATAGAGCTTTAAGTTAACCTTGTCAAACACACACATATATGCACAATCTAAGCTAAGTAACTCTTTCTCTACCTCTCTTTTCTGTACAATATGTGTGTGTGTGTGTGTGTGTGTGTGTGTTCCTGCATTTAGCACAAAATTTGGCCCAGAATTCTAGTCTATAGCACCAGGTGGGGCCCCGTTGTGTACTTGTCTTTGTCTAGGGCCCCACAACTTTGAAGTTCTTTTTGAGGGTCAAGATGTAATTTTAAGGCAGAGGTTATAACAGTGTTTTTGTTAAGGTTGGAGTAAAGTGGGTGGGGAAGGGGAATTTTTTTGATGTTTTAGGTTACAGTGAGGAAAGAGAGAACGTATTGTTTTGCATGTAAGTCAATGGTGGGGTCCCACAATGATATAAATGCAAGTGTGTGTGTGTGTGTGTGTGTGTGTGTGTGTGTGTGTGTGTGTGTGTGTGTGTGTTTGTATTGGTTACAATGCAGTAGTCACATTGCTACGTTCACAAACTATTGAGAATGTATATTACATGTTAGTACACACACACACACACACACACACACACACACACACACACACACACGTTTCTTGGATCTGCTCACAGCTGCAAACACTATTTAGCTCACACTTATGGATCAGACTCTTATCATGATTAGATATTTGGTCCGGCTTGATGCGTAATGGTCCACAATTACCTTAGAAAGCCTTGCAAAGAGGAGGTGGACGATTGACCGGAGATATGCACTATAGCCACTTAATATGGAAGAACATGTCTGTATCGACTGTCCTAGAAAATTAGTTGAATTGTAAGCTGATTGAGACAGAGATATTCAGACTTCAGAGACTATAAAGATATAAGGACTTCAAGCCAACTTAGATTACAGCTTAATACTCGTGCACATGCTAAAAATACACATTCTTGACATCGAACAACTACAAGTGTGTGGATTGCTGCAGGGAAAATGTTTCCGCAGAAGTCTGTTGAAAATAAAATCCTGGATTTGTTTTCTCCGCCGACAAGGCCAAAACCTAGGCAAGTTATTTTAAAAGCTAATCACGTAAGGATTTGCAAATGTTTTTTAAAGGTAATGGAGTGCATTACCTTTGTTCTCTTACCGTTTACAGAATATATTAAGTGGGATTTATTTGAAACGTGCTGCAAGTAAAACTCACTAATTAGTCTGAATTTGGTAAGAGTGTTCGGTGCTAGAGGCTATTTTGCATAAATTTGAGAGCCAAAGAAATCACCAGGATCTCGCAGCAGGATATAGGCTTCAATCAAAACATGGGATGACACTGGATAGAGCCATATAGCAATATATATTATTGTTAAAATCAACTGTCAATTTATTAGTTGTTGGAGAAAGGGACAAAGTACGGTATAGCCTCTCGCTACTGTAAATTGAAGTTCGATTTTAGTGAAAGCGCCTTTTGAAAAATGTTAATAAACACACACACACACACACACACACACACACACACACACACACCACACACACACACACACACACACACACACACACACACATATATAATATATATATATATATATATATAATATATATATATATATATATATATATATATATATATAGACACACAAATGAAAGCTACAGTAAATATAAGCTGAGACTGATTGGAAAAATAAATCTGGAATAAATCTTGGAGTGAGACCTCTTACAACCTTTAACGGGCGGGAAATTGTGTTCATTGTGTTGCGCGCGCCGCAAGGAGCGATAATCGATCACGTGACTCGGGGGTTCGGTTGCCTCCGCTTGTTTCTCCAAACAAGGAAAAGCAACGCGTCCATCCTCCATCCGTCCAGTAGACACAGTGTTCGAGCGGTTCACAGTTTAGTTCAGCATCACTTCGGTTCAGCTCCACACCAGCACAACCGTCCGCGTG
Source organism: Paedocypris micromegethes (assembly GCA_028031935.1). Lineage (NCBI taxonomy): Eukaryota > Metazoa > Chordata > Actinopteri > Cypriniformes > Paedocypris > Paedocypris micromegethes. The sequence continues at coordinate 29,263,741 of CM051495.1, read as the reverse complement.
CGCGTAAAGTGCCACAGTTTCGCGCGTTTGGTCAACAGACGCGGAGAAGCATCCGCGGCTCGAAGACGGCACCTGTCCCAGGAACCTTCCAGAGAACCTCCTCAACTCCCGGTGAGCAGAAACACTTTCCCACTCACGTTCTGCGCGTTTTCCTTCAGTGACGTTCAAGTTGGGATCTTGTTTTTGTCCTCAAACAGCAGTCGAACGCCGCGCCGCGTGTATTGACAGAACCGAAGTGTGTGTCACTATCGCTGGACTGTGTTCCGACGAGGCACCTAAGGGAATCTAGCTGTATATACAGTATCACTTGGTTTACAACTGAAAGTCCGTGTTTGTCTTTAAAATCCATCGTTTTTGGACCGCGGTGATGCTAAACCACTTTTAATGCTGAGGAAGGCGTGCAGCCTTTTTACTAAACACGATGCAAATATCTAATAATGCACAGTTGATTTTGCACAAATTATTATTTTTACTAGATGTTTTCATTACAAAAATATATAATGCAACGTTGTTTTGATAAAATCATCTGCTGTGCAAGTGCATGAAAGTACTTTAATGCCATACTGAACGCTTGCTTGTTATTATAATAAGGGAATCTAGCTGTGATATTCACTTGATTCACAACTGAAAGTCTGTGTTTGTCTTTTGAAATCCATCAATTTTGGACTGCGGTGATGCTAAACCCCTTTAATGCTGAGGAAGACGTGCAGTCTGCCTTTAACAAAACACTATGTAAAGATCTAATAATTTTTGGTTAATAAATCATGAATTTTATTAACGTATCTGTTGACAACACATGAGAAAGGTGTGGACGTCTAGAGCTCGATGAACTGATAATTTCACAGTATTTGTATACAGATGTACACAAATGTAAGTGGCCCAGTGTGTGTCCAGAGGTGCTCAAGAGTTTTTTTTTTTTTACTTTTGTAAAGTACAGAGAACTAACAATGAATTTTGAACAATAAACATGAACAATGTCTGCTTAACAGTACAGTACAGTATATTGATTTATAAACGCTTTCTTAAAAAGATGGTTTTGTTGTAATACAGAGATAGAATCGCGACAGCCTTGAGAGATTCACACAAAAAGCACGTCAGGAAAGAAAACGCTTGGCCTCTTTATCATAATCCCAGCCATCTTCATCATTCGTCCTGTATATCCTTCCTTCTCAATGAAATGCTTTACTTAGCTTGTATAATATAGATGCAACCAAGACACTCGACAGCATCTAAACCCATTTTGTCGTGAGACCAGCACATGAAACCGAAGCTTTCAAAGGGTGAAAATCACTGGGAAAAAAAAGCCAACAAATATATTGTGTGCTCCGTCCTCCCAGTTATCACACATGTTCAACCCTGCGACTGTCTTATCTGCCTCCCCCATTCCCCTCTCTCACTCTTGTCGCTCGCTCCCTCGCACCATCTCCATCTCTCTCTTTTTATCACACTCTTTCATCCCTCTTGCCTCTCTTTTCCTCCTCTGGTTTTCCTGATTGCCTCTCGCTCTCCACCATCCTTCAGCTCGCCCTGTCTCTGCCCGTGGCTAACATCACTCTGTGTTTAAAGAGACGGGCAGCTGTTGAGATGCCGTGGAGGGCAAGAGGTCCCGCAGCTATTTGCTGATTGTTGTACCTCCCCATCTCACAAGTCTATAATGACCTGGCTGTGTTTTCTGCTACTGGAAATAATACTTTTAGATTAGCCTGAGCTAGTGGAGGAGTATCGACTGTTCTGTCCAGCTGCTGGCCAAGGCTAAAAGTTCACGGCCATTGTGTGTTTCAGGTCCAGTAATGGAACAGAAATAAATGAATGAAAGGGCTAGGATGGACAAACTGTTGGTTTTATTAGGTGGAAACTAAAGTGTCTTTATTTCAGACATGACGGATGTTGTGAAAGGATTCTGGGAGAATAGAATAAGTCCCGTCTTTCTAAAACATCCAATCATGGAATGTTTGAAGCCATGGATTGCTGACAAAAGTACTGATTGGAAATGTGAGCAAAATCTGTTTTGTCAACAATCTATTTATTAATGTGATTTAATATGACTAGCGTAGTCTTCTTATTCTTTTTATTCTTTAGAGGTAAGAGACTTGTCGTATGACTGACAGTAATAAACTGTAGACGTATATAAAACATTTGTTTAATCTTCTTTGCACGTCAAATTAACAAAAAACAACAAAAACCGTAATTCGTTTCAGAGATCTTGCTTCCAAAATATAAAATAAAAGCTTGTATTCTCCCAGAATGACAATGTTTTGTTTCATTCATGTGAGATTGTCCGTATATCATTTTATACTGTATCTTGATAAACATCAGCTAAAGGACAAACTAAACAACTGCTTTGTAAAATAGTTTTCATTACATGTATTGCCAATATTTTATCATTAATAAAAAAAAATTCTGGAATTTATAAAGTCATGGATTAGATGGATTACATGTAAAATGCTGCTCAGCTAACAAATATTTCGCCGAACGAAACCGATTCATTTCGTAAGTCGGGGTACCACTATACTTAAATATAGTTTATATGCACATAATGTTACAACTTTTGATTATTAAAGCTCAAGTATAACAAGTAGTGTACATTTCTCAAGTTTTTTTCAGCTCTTAAATTCTTAATATTTTATTTATAAATTAGCAAATTAGATTTCTTCCTGTATGAGCAACACAATTAAGTTCACTTTTAAAAATCCTATTAAATATCCATATTAAAAATCAGTCTATCGTCCTCATTATGAAATTAATTTGTATTTTAAATGATGTACAAGCCAGCAAATCCGCAGTTTGGGCAACTCAAAAGACTTAATTGGTCAAAGACTATTTTAAAATTCCTAAATTGAAATTTGTTTTTATTAAAAGCCCATTTTTTTAAATAAAAAAGCAGAACTTTTTCATTCTTTCATTGAACTGGACCTTGACATTCAACTTTGGTGTTTTTCAGCATTACTTTGACTTTAATCCTCATTTTGCATGGGGTTCCTGGCACTTTTAGTACGAAACAAAAGGAGACATTTCAGCATTTGCATTTAATTTAATTACTGCAAAAATAGTTTGTTGGAATTCAGAAAGACATTGGATTAATATTAAAATGTAACAATTGAAAACACAACATAGTATTTTTACTTGATGATTCCATTACAATATATATAAGGCAAATAATTGATTTTTGGAATTTAATCATTTCGCTTGAAGTTTCTGACACAATACAGTCAGTAATTCGATTATTGTTCTGTGAACAAACCAGTTTTATTGAGAAAAAGAAAAAAAAACTGGCCAGATACATGAGCCTAAATTAATGCATTTAATGAATACTTTAATCCAAAATTTGCCCAAGCAATTATTTCAGGTTGTGACATAGAGGACTCTTTGAGAGATTATTGATGTTGCACATCTTAATATTTATTAATAATACCGTGTATATATAGTGACATGCTTGATATAATGTTTACTGAATTGGATCGTCGACGTACACATTTATTATGTTCTGTGGCCAAACTAATATCTCTGTTCATTTTCCCCACATCAAGTATATTTTTCCCATGCCACTCGTTATGCTATGTTTTGCTGTTGTTACTGAACAAGGTAATTACTTGTTTAAATAATAAATATCGTTCAGTGAATTGATAAAATAAGAGTAAAAAAAAAGAGTATGTAATGATTATTTTAGTGATTAATGTAATGATTAAGTTATTAATAGTGAGTAAGAGGAAAAAATAACTTTGTTGTTAGTGTCAGCTTTACAATAATTTGAGCAGATTAGATTCAGTTTTGCTCAAGGACACTTCGATTGTGGTATCTACCAGTCTGGTTTTTTAACCCTTTGGCCTCCGGTCCAACTGTTTAACCGCTAGACCACAACAGCATGTGGATGTTGCACATACCGTTCTTTCTACTCACATCTTGTTTATGTCTCTAGATAATTTCATGTTTTAATTCATTGGACATCCTTGGACGCCGACTACAGCTCGCACCTTTTTGCTCATGCATCAAAGCAAAAACTCAAGCTACTACGACCTGTTTCGCAGAAAACGTGTACATCTATTCGTTCGTCATAGGCCAAGGTACCACTGTAATGTCTGATTGAGATACTTCCATGAAGATGAAACAAGTAATTTCTAATATTTAGGACCACATGTAAACGGTTTCTTGTCGTTTAGCTGTCTTTTTTGACTGTCTCTTAACCTGAGAAATGAGGTGATATGAGTGCTGAGAGAAAAATGGATGTAGCAGAGGTTAGAAAAACAGCACGTTACTTCTAAAGACTTATAGTTGATCACGCTAACTCAAGGTAACACACAAAGTAAACGTTCTTGTCGGTCCATTTAAAGTAATGTGCTCTCGGCAGACTTGGTGTCAGATGTGGCATTGCGACATTCTGCTTGTATTTTTTTTCTTTTTAAGTGTTGTAAAAAGGTTTACTGATTTTTAAGACCGCTCTGTCAACTGGAATTAAAGAAGTCAGTGTACTGTAAGTAGAATGAATTAATCTGTTTTCTCTTTCTACTCCTTTTTATTCATCTCACGTCTCTGAAACATCTCTTTAAATATGTATTTCTTTTTCTTTGTCTCTTTTCGCTCCCATTTTTATCTCTTTTTTTCCTCACATCTCTTAGTCTGGTTTTGCTTTAACCCTTCATCGCCTGTTTGTTCTTTCTTTTTCTCTCCCTTAAACTATACTTTTTCCACCACTCCTTTGTCGTTTTTCCCCATCACTCTGTCTCATCTTATTGTCTCTGTCATGTTTTCTTCTCCTCGTTCTATTTCTTTTCACATTCTTCTCTGTACCTTTTCTCTCTTTGTCTACGCTTACCTGCTCCTTCTATTCTCTCTTTCTTTCTCCCGTAGTCTTTTTTTCCACCTCTCTCATTGTGGCGTTTATCTTCTCTAGTGGAAAAGATGCCCAGTAAAACAGTCTATTAGTCATGTTCTTGGTTCTGCAGGGACACTCCAAGCACATTGTGAGTAATGATTTGTCAGTGTGAAAGATTTAAACTAAAAGTCTTCTGGGGACAAGCTTGTGAAGTTCTGAGGGCGCTGGGCTTGACACGGAGAGCGATTGAGACTAGGAGACTGGAGCCAGACCATAAACTTGACTATTGGCTGTTTGTAAGTGTTTGTTATTTACTAATGCTTCAACCGGAAAGCCATAGTAATGCATTTTGCTTCCAGTGATAATTGTGTGGGAACAGTTCTTGTTGGTATTCTGATCTTCGCCTGGCACAGCGTCTTCATGTCTGGCAGCGTGTGGAGAATGCCAGCATCAGCATCAGCAGCTGTGTTTGCGGATCGGCCCAGCGTTGCTTGTTTTTGAAGATCTGGAAGACAACAGATGCTTTGCGTGAAGGATGTTTTGCACGGCGTTGGCAGCACGAAGGGTTTTTTTCCTCAGGGAATTTACTGATCATTTATGGATCGAGTAAATGTTTGTTGTGTTTGATGTTGGTTTCTCGGAAATGTGCAAGTTTAAATCGGACTGATTAAAGCACAATTAATCTTATTGCAATTTCAAAACAGTTGTCACTTTAAGATGCGGATAGATGCAACTTTTTTTATTATGTCATAGCGTTGTGTGCCACACACACAAGATTTTTTTAAGTTGTTCTTTCCTTTTCTTGACTACTAATAATTTGTTTCATAAAATTTTATTTAATTTAACGTTAATGTTTAACTTTAAAGCTGCGGAACCATGGCAAACTCCGCCACGTATTAAAAATTCTTCAAAATTTTATTCTTGAGTTTTTTTATTGCAATTTTGCTGAAATTAGCAAGATAAATCCTGTTTAATGGAATGAGCTTTTTTTGAATAAATTAATGCCACAATATTTTTTAGTTTTCTGAAAACATTATGTTGTGGTGTGGTCCAGTGGTAGGGAATTGGACTGGGGTTGTAGGTTCGAAACCCACTCTGTCTGGTTCTACAACTATATACGTGTCCTTGGACGAGACACTGAGTCCCACAAGCCCCCTGGATGCCACGACCATGACTGCCCACTGCTCCGGGTTTGTGTGTGTTCACTTTGCTGGATGCTTAAATGTCGGGCACAGTTTGGTTCCTACAGGCCATATTTACGAACACACTCACGTTACTTTAAATTGATATAAATAGTTTTGTATGTATGTTCTCAGTGGCATTTTTCCTTTTATTTTGTATGTTTTAAACTAAGCTGTACTCAATTTGCATTGCTAAAAATTGGAATAGTGGATAATCTGAAGAGTGGTTTCGATGAGCTTGTAATTCCGTATTGTGTGTTGTTCGATTGTCTCCTGAACGCGTCTCGTGGAATCACATTGACAAAGAGTTGTCTTCAAATCAGCTTTCGTCTCATTTCAGCGCTGGATTTGTACCCGCTCAACCTTTTTAGTTTGTGTGTGAATGGCTGTGCATGTGTTTGCTTATTTCACTGTCTGTTGGTCCAGAGGCCAATGAAATAAATGCAAATGTGGTGGGAGAGTGATTGGTTGAAGGGCTTGATTTTTGCTTTAGGAACAGCGACTGATAAAGGTAAAGACAAACCTTTAATCCACCACATTTTATGAACAATTTATTTTAGATTTTAGGTTTTTCTGGAATGGTTGGTTTCAGAAAGACATTTTTTAAAGTCAAGAATGGACTTGTTTTTTTTTCCTTGATCCATGTTATTCTAAAGTGTAGGTAAGTGTTGTTTTCTTTCTATTTTTCTTTCTGGTGCTGGCAAGCTCTTAATGGAGAAGTAAGGACAGAAGCATTTGGGGAACATTATCATGGCAGACATGATTTCAACCTCTGTACTTTAATAAAACTTACAACAAAAGGTACGTTGAATGGCAAATAATTTACCAGGTTGTGAAATGAAATGTATAATGTGGAGTTTTATTAATAACCATAAAACTTTTTATCTGATTTAAATCCTTCGTGCTTGGCCTATTAAAGCAAGGATTCTTTCTTAGTGTTACATTAAATTGCAGACTGAAAAGATGTAAGTTTCAATGTTGTCAGTATACGCTTTTAACATATATAATTGGATACACTTTGATAATCATTTTAGGTTTAATAATGCAAACACCATGCTGAACAATCGTTTTTTTTTTAGATTTCATGTTTTTATTTTATTTGTGGATCTATTTTGAAATGAGAAGAAGACATTTTGGTGTCCAAGTTGTGTCCAAACTGATGTATTGTATTTATTTTCTCATGATGTAATAAGAATAAAATGTGTTTAGAGTGCAAACACTTGTGCACACATTCCTGTTTCAAGAAATGTTTATTTCTTTTCACAAGAATTTTTTGCCATTGGCAACATTTATTCATTATGTGAAAACTGAGTTGCGAGAAGCAAGTGTTTGTGATAAGGCGGCCACAGACAGTTTTTAAAAAGGCTTTTTTTAGTTTTAGTGCACTTTGAGACTAAAACTGTGAAAAGCGCCTTACAATTGCTCAGAACTTTAAAGAACATCTCATTATTCTTTCGCCTTTCTTGATTTCTACCGATTGTTGTAGACAATAACTCACAGTCTCTCATTGTGTTTTGCAAGGTCCAGTGTAAATGAACTGAACAGATTAATTGAAATAACTCAATAATGTTCAGCCAACCAACATTTGCTTGTTTTATACGTTTACAAGTGCTTCCATTAGTCACTCCAAAGGTCAAACGTGTTTTAGTTGCCCAGCATTATCAGTCCTTAACATCATCTATTCATATTTTAGCCGTGTCTTTGAGAAGGTGGGCTCACACCCTGCTCTTTTTCTTTTTTGCACGTCTTCTGAATAATATGCAAGATTATAAATAGTCCATTAGTGCGCTGCGCAGTCCTACTAAATATGCTAAATGCGTATTGAGGATGCCATGGGCATGAAGCAAGACCTTCAGACTCGGTGAGAGATGTACACACTCATCCAGGAACCGACACACACAGTTTCCTTTAGGGTTGGTGTGCGTCACGGTCAAGAAGAAGCCAATTCTGTGACCCCGTTCAGTGATGCCCATGTGCCGATGCGGCAGCAAGGTAACCTGACTGATGGTCTTTTCATGGCTTTTTCTATTTTTAGAAATTAATAAGGCCATTATGTTGTACAGTCTCATTTTGTAGATTTAAAAGCGTTGTGCAGGGGTAGACAATTAGAGAGAGGGCCAGTGTCTCTTGATATTCACTAGCCTGACTATCAAAAACACTGGCCGAGGTCGACATGTCGTGTATTGATACCAATAATCACAAAATAACAGTTTGCTTGAACAACATGAAAAAAATTTAATTTGTTTAAGGTAGGTTTAGAGCAAAGTGCAGCAAAAACATAGAACAAGTGCAATTCTCTGCCATTTCTTTTCATATTCCCTTTCGCTTTCCCTCAATTCCGCTGGTGATTTTCTCTTCCTTGCTTTCTCTTTTGCCTAGTGTTTGAGCGGATGATGGTTTAAGAAACCTGTTTTTTTTTTTTTACTGTCAATTAGATATCCAAGAAACTTGCATGCCATTTAAAATTTTTCATGATTAGTAAAATTTGTACAGCTTTTCCAGAGAATCGAACCCATGATCTGGTGCTTCCATCACCATGTTGTGGTGTCGGCCACCTGAAAGAAAACCCTATGAGCTTTGAGATAATACAATTTTCCGTTAGCAATTTTCAAATCAGCATGTTCGGCATGCACTTGATTGTGAGATGTATCTGAGCTGTCAAGAGGAACGGGATTAGTGAGCAGCGCTCTTCAGACGCCCAGAACACTCCAGTTAATGCTTGGGTTTTTTTGTAATCCTGCTTGGCAGTTTTGATTCACTCTTCATTTCTTTAACAGATTATTTTCAAATGTTAAACACATGGCAGATTTTGTGAATGAACTATAATGGCAAAATTTATTTGATCACAGGATTTGGGACTAGGCAGATTTTTAAGCTTCTTTTTACATGTGTGGAACCATAGTCTTAGTTTAAATTTGCTTATCATTAGATTGCATTTACCATTGTTTTTTAGATTACTTGTTTTGGGATGTTTAGTCTAATTAGCTAGTCTAGTCACGCTTGAAAAAAACTAATTTCATTCAGAATAAAATAGATCAATTAAAAAGAGAAAAGGTATGTGAATGAAAAATAATGTTGAACTACAATAGTTTGTGTCACTTTATTTTCTCAAAAAAAAAATTGAAACTTTGAATTTGAATCAGCAAATTGTTTGATAAAGCTTTTATCAGTTACTACTGCGGAAACAAATGCAATATGGATGAAAATAATCCTACAATATGGACTGTAAAGTATCAACTCCTTAGATTTGTTTTACAAATGTGTAAAAAACAAAAAAGTAGGATGTGTTTAACAAGCACGGTTTAAAGTAGGCGATGTGATTTGACAAAGTAATCTGGACTAACCCAAGACTCTGCCTATATTCACTCTATCCTTTTACATTGAGTCGGGACAATCTGATTAGATTGGTGAAGCGATGTAGTTGATATGAGTAATGCTTCTCGCCTGTCCTCCACATCCACTCCCATAGTTCCCTGAGAGCTGAGCTTTGATTTGAAAGACTTGTCACTGGCTGATCCTCAATCGTCTTTCACTGTTAGATGGAATGATAGATGATGAAAGAACTAGGCTAAATGAACAGAAGAGATTAGATTCTCTTTTATCATGCGCTCCACACTGGATCCGAGGACTTTGCTAGAAAGGTTTCAGTGGAGGCTGAGGGAGTAAAGTCGTGTTTTCCTAAAGCTGTGCTGGTTTTCCCAAACTTTCTGATAAATAATACATCTTTCCCACTGTCACAGTGGAATAGTTTGTTCAAATGACCAGATTCAAAGGAAATATTAAGTGTCAGAGTTTGTTGCATTGGTGTTCTAGTGCAAGACATGTAAGAACCACGTGTTGAGACTTTTATGCGGGAAGTTCAAATCTTTTTTTCTGTTTGACTGTTACAAAGTACTTAAAATAAATGAAAGTGTGATAATTTTTGTTTTCTGTAAAAGTACTTTATTTAAATTTTTTATTAATTAATAAAGTTTTTATTTTTATTTGGGAAGTGGTATCTTTTTAGTAGTTCATTTTCAATTAATTAAGAAAACACACTATTCTTAGCAAAAGAACATCTAAAACGAGATGTTTGTAATAAATCTGTGATGTTCAACCTAGTACGAGCCGTGGGCCAGAACCGGCCCTCATAGGTGTAACGTGTGGCCCGCTCTTTCTTTTTTCACATATGTTTTTAAGAATTTTATAAAATTTGGCTGATGGGGTTATGACGGACGGTATTAAGAATAGAATAAGTTTTAATGCTCAAGACATTCAGATATCTCTGAAAGACATAAACTATTTCATGAAGTTTAACGCTGAGCTATCACTAGTGAACTTCCAAATTTTACGAAAAGGATGCAGCCTGACAATTGATTTTATTTAAATGTATTTCAGTTGTTTTGGTAGCTAGGCAACATTTTAATATCCATAGTTAAATATCCATATGGATTCACATGTCCATGTAATAAAAACAGCTAACAAAATCAAGAATCAACATTTTCAATTGTTTGTTGAATAATTGGCGGATTTCAACATTATACATGGTGGACAATTAAAACATCATTGTTTTTTATTATAATATTGCTTATATTTTTGTGATCATATTTTTTTTTTCATAATTGTTTCGTAATACATTAGTTTAGTTTGTAAAGCTAGGTTTTGGAGACCAAAGATCAGGCTTGACAGATCGTACTTTGCATAAAGTGTGAGATTTCTAGGTCATGTTCACAAAGCCCCACAGGGCTCATGCCACACAAACACAGAGCGCTGCCATTCACACACCACTAGAGGAAAAACTCGCATGAGAGAGTGTTTGCTGAATGTCAAGGAGCTGAGTGAAATTGTTCTGCCGCTCTCCAGAGAGTAGAAACCCAGGCAGAGCAATTATCTAAATGTTGTTTCAATGGTGTTTATTCTCATCATCCGCTGTCGTTTATGAGCCTGTTCTGCTCTTTTTGTCTTTCATTGTTTCACTCTGTTCATCAGCGCGTTTATGTGACATTTGTTGTGTGGTTCAGTTCACCTTGTTGCAATTATTCAGCGCCTGTAACGCGACATAAAATGAAAAAAAAAAAAAAAAAA
>CM051495.1:29234156-29251656 GCA_028031935.1 Paedocypris micromegethes | reverse complement strand
TAAAGGGGTTGATGCAGTCGCTATGATATCTACAGCGGTTTACGTCATTTTATCAGCTTGTTTTTTCGAGTTAAAAGCTTCAGTCAGTCCAGTTCGAGCTTGGACAACTGGATTTCAGACTTTTCTGATCTGATATTGTAGTTGAGATTAAGAGATTACATAATCATTAAGCATGGAGAGGTTGAGCAGCCTTTTCTGAGCATTGGAAATGCCACAGAATGTTGCAGTGCTGAGATTTACTGGGTTTTCTTTTTACTTTTACTGATTGCCATGACATCATATGGCAAGAAACAGTATTTTATCAATTAGATACAAAAATGTACTTCCTACCCCAATTGTGCCCAAATAAATAAACTCTTTCATTATTTATTATTATTTTTTTTTTTTTCTTAATTTTCGATCATTCGTTTGTTATTTTTACCTGATTTTTCTTTTACTCTTTAGTTCTTACTTTTTCTCTCTCACTGCCAATCATTTTTTTCTTCTTTATTTTTTCGTCTTTTATTTTTGCCCTTTTTCTCCTTTTTTTTCTTACCATTTTTGTATCTTTTTTCCCCTCTCTTTTAGCCTTAATCTTATAGTATTTTTGTTCTCATCCATCAGATATTTTTTTCTTTTCTTTTCTTTTTTTATCCATTTTCGATCCTTCTTTTGTTCTTTTTTCAATTCTATTTGTTGCAAATTTTTCCTTTACTTTTTAGTTCTTACTTTTTCTCTCTCACGGACACATTTTTCTTTTCTTTTCTTTGTTGACTCCACTCAAACAGAAGGCTGGGTGGTACGCGGTTGTGATTAAACTCATCTAGGTGCAAGTCCAACGCCGTGGATGAAGTGCTGTGAGCAGCCATTAACGCAGTGGTATTTCCTGAAGTCTGTTTTCAGTACAGTGCAGCAGACGTCTTACAGGAAGGCACGCAAATTTAGGAAGTGCTTTTTTATTGAATCATCATGAGATCAATTTAATGGAGTCTGTCGAGTGCCCAGCATCTTCCTGCAGTCCTTCCAGACACACACTCGCCAGTGGAGCAGACAGAATTATATATACCCACATCGATCTCCAGTCTGAAAACACATTGAAAGCAAATAAAAGGTGCAAATATAGTGAATCCTTGTTTTAGTTTGTCGGGATCTACATTTTTTTTACAGTGTTTTGACACTTTTTATTAAAAAATTACTTTCTTTTTTTTTCTGTCTCTTCCTGTCAATCAAACTCTGTTTTACACTGGTTTGGCTTATGGAAGGCAAGATCATAAACACAACAGACCACCTGCTCATAGACATGATGCAACCTCAACGCAAAACAGATTACAGTAATCACGACGGTAATTTTGTTCATGATGACTAAGAAAAAAAACAATCCCACATATTCTTTATCAACAACCAATTAGCAGAAACATTTTTCATCAAGATGTTCAAATGGAAGAAGACAGGAAGTCGGTAATTGCAGTATCACCCACGGATGAAGGTGGCTCATTATCTCTCATTGTCTTACAGTTTTACATCAAAGCACATCCAGACACGTGGAACGATAACGGACTCTATAATAGTTTCGTCGTATGCAAACAAACAGATAAGCAGATTTCTGTCTAATGACGTTACTGATATTTTACACACTCGTTTTGAGTTATAAGAATATTAAATCAGAGTTTGTGTGTACCCACTGCGGTTTTTTTCATTAATATTCTCAAGACTGCTTATGATTTACGGCGGCCGCAGAGAGATATTAAACACACACACACACACACACACACTGATTGCGACGATCAAGGTGCATTCATTTTCATCATTCTGCTTTAATTCCAATTTGTTATAATGAATCTGTTGCAATGTAATGTTGTTTCTAGACCTTATTATATAAGGACCATTTTAAAAGGTGGTCTGAGTGGTGAATAATAATAAAGTTAAGAAAGAAACAAAAAGAAACAAAGCAAGGTTACGAAAAAAGGAAGAAAGGCTAGGAGGTGAGGAAAGAAGGAAGAAATTGAAAGAAAAATATCTTAGAAATAATTAATAATACAATCAATAATAATAACATAAATCAAGGCAACAAGAGAGAGATTTTAAAATGCATTTATTTTAAAACTGTGTAAATAAATTGAAATCCAACATTGATTTAAAAATACATTGTAGAAATGTGAAAGTGTATTGTTTATTTTATAATGCGATCAAAATGTCTGATTTTTGGTTTAATTTAATTCGGCTATTTGAGTTACAGCTCAATAAATGACTGTGGTGGTAATGTAAGTTATGGTTCTTCAGACATGTAACTCATTTAAGCTTTACGATCATGTTATAATCGTATCGGTTTCTCTCGTCACCAGACTGGAGGTCTGTGGTGGGTGTATGCGGTGGATTCAGTGGGATGATTTACATGCTCAGTGGTGTGCGAGTGAATCTATTAAGCTGTAGACCAAGAAATGAGAAGTCGGTCCTATTGTTCTCTTGATCTGATTTTCTCCTCAGCACCAGAGTGAAACCGATTCCCTGATGCTTGGGCCAATCACTAAAGACCTGCAGCGAGTAAAGCAGAGTAAAGCTCTGCTGCTGTGAGTCTCGGCGGAGATGGGAAATATACGGCATTGATGCAGACCTGGCCATTGTCCGGCCTGGGGCCATATTGTCTGGCCCCGGGCCCTTAGCTTGACTAACTGGCTACTGTGAGTTGGACTAGAAATGTCAAAACGAACACATTTATTTGAGACTTCTTTATATGAAGTAGAACGACATTTGTTGAAGATGTTTATACAGGTACAACAGTGCAATAAATATATCAATGACGTATGTTTGATTGTTGTCACAACTCCTCATAAATGTCCATTTGGGCTAAACATAGCACATGGTGGTTTTAGCAATTGAATTATTTTTCAATTTGTAGTAATTGAACTGCTGAACATGTATTTGGTGAAGTCGAGGGTTATGCTGTCAAAAAGAAATAATTGTATTGCTACTGCTTTATTTGTTATGCTATTATACATGTATTTATAAAGCAATATTAATACAATTATAACTAAATATAAAAAACATTGCTTTATTTTTTTTTAAGGAGTACACTTGTTATTGGGTATTGAGTTCATTCTTTGGGTCAGGCAATACACAATAATAATTATACATGTTTTTTTTAAATATTATATTTGTAATATAATAATTACACATTATAAATGATCATTGCAAATACAAAATTCCCTCCCCTGCATTTTAAATTACCCACCAATATGTCTTTTTGTGCTTCAGTCTGAGCTCAAGCTAAACGCTTTTAAGTTGTTACACACAACTGTGTTTTTTTTCTACCCATAATTGGACAATATTACTGTCAAACAGCAAGATATAAGTGCCCTGACTCCTATTTCGAAAGTAATTCATCTTCCCTGGAACGGCAACCACCAACGCCACTTGTCTTTTGTTTCATATCTAGACCAGAAAAATGCGTGTTTTTTTTTTTCAAAACTGAAAGATGGACTATTAGGTTATTCATTATTCATCATTTTGAATTGACTGTTCTTCCTAATGGTCCTTTTATGGATAATTTTTATTGTTCTATTATTTATATTGGAAAATTATAACGGTTAGTCTTACCTAGCATTCGCTTACTTGTAGTTGAAACTACATTTGACAAATTACAATGATTTATACCTGTTGCTTATCAGAAGGACTTAATCAGAAAGTTCTATTTGCATATATACTGAAATAGTAAAAGATTATCGTTTTGCTTTTTTTTTTGTAAAGGACAATCTTTCATGAACAACCCTAGTTCAGAATTGTAGCCATTTATAATTCTAATGAATATAGTGGAATGTTTTTAATTTAATTGAGTGGGTTTTAATATTTTAGGATGCACTCTTTTTTGATAAGCTTTTTGTCACAGAGAGAAACGTGTGTAAAATGATGACCTGGAAATTGAGAATTTAATAAATGGCTGAAATCCAGTTGTGAAGTGGTATTTTAGAGACAAACAGCGGCTGCCGCATTTAAATCAAGTGGAATTGTTTCATACAGACAAATAAACGGCTGTTTAAAGTAATACTCTACACTGTCTGTTTGGCAACCATGTCAGTTGTCATTCCACAAGTGTTCATATTTATTAGTTATATTTGTCATGTTGCTTCCAGAATTCTAGTGCAAAATGAATCATTAAACCTCTAATTCCCATCGCCTGATTGCGATTATGCAACTCTGGCAGCCAAGCTATGAAAAATTACATGCTCTAATTTAATGATAAAATCTGGAAATCGACCAGTCACTGAATATGCGATAAAGAGCAATTCACCTTTCAGTGATTTATCTTTTCGGATCCACCAGCATAATGTTTAATGGTCCAGAAGGAGACAGGCTAGCATTTCGACACTGCTTATAGTTAAGTACTGACAAATGGCCGTGCCATCCTGTGGTGCCAGTGCCAGCTTGAATGCTCCAGCACTCTCATTATGTGTCTTTTACAACAATCTGAGTGAAAGGTTTGTGCTTGTAGCGTTTGAATTTTTATTATTACGAATTTATGACATTAGAAAATAATTACCGTAAAACCTCTAATAGAAGACCATGGCGCTCTAATTTTCAACTCTTCCGCCAGGGGGGCGCTCTGTTTAAGGGGGCGTTCTATTAGAGGCGGTGTTCTTCTAGAGATTTTATGGTAATTGTGGCATTATTTGGAAAATAGCGGTCCAAGATTCAAAACTTTTTTTTGCAAGTCCAAGACTAATACAATAGGTAAAAACTGTCTGTAAAAATGGTCTTGTTTTAAAACCGTAATTGTTTTGAAAAGTCCAGTCTTACTGAGAGCGTAGCCAACGAAAGAACTAAAAGTCACTTTGTCAAGCCAAAAGTATTAAAGTGAGAAAAGACCGAGTGAAACTGACAGTGAATAAAAAGAAGAATGTCACTATTTGCTAAACTAATTTTTAGGAATAAACAGTGGGAGTCAGTCAATCGGTTACATCAAGGTGAAAAAAGAAAATGTGCTCTGTTGTTATGGTATTTGATTTGTTTACGAAAGCTCAATCAACAACAACAGAAATGCATTGGTTCTGTGTCATTTGCGACTTAAGAATGTTCTTGCAGGACTCATTAATATTGTTCTAGAGAGAAGTGCCAGAAGAAGACAGATGTCTGGCCATCTGAACAGAGCTTTGGAAAACAAACCCTCAAGTCATTTTTGTCCCATTTGGAGCTCTTTTGGTGAGATTAATGGACACATTAGCCATATGTCGTTGTATTAACTTGATAGTCCGCTTGGAGCTTTCAACTCAACACCAATGCAACAACTGCGATCGCAATGTGCGAACTTGATAACGACAGTATAAGGAGATGCATGTCTGTAGAACATTCAGGTGAATGAAAAAAAATCCAAAAGACATTGCCAAGAGACTTGTGTTATTTAAGCCAATTGGTGGTTTGCAGGACAATCTGTGTCACTCGAACTTTGCCAGGAGCCTTTGCCAATCCAAACAGGACTAGATTTCACTCCGTCTGTCCTCGTGGAACCACTTTTGGAATGTTTCTAAATGCTGATGATAACAACTCGGAAGGTTTTCTTTTTTGCCATGTTAGAGTGTGCTGATCTCGACTATTAAGGTCTAATAATCACTACAATCTTCAGGTTTTGGGAATTCAGGGTTGGGGAAAACTTGTCGTTTCTTTTTGGTAAACACTTTTGGACCAACTAAACAGCTTGTGTTCATCATCGTTTCATCTGTTGATATGGCCATTTTAATGTCTTGTTTACTTGGTAGAAATGAAGAAAAATAAAACTTTTCCAGCACTGTTCCTTCCCCAACCAGTACATAATTATAGATTGATGGATGGATGGACAGACAGACAGGCACAGATGGATGGAAAGATGGATAGATGGATAGGCAGGTAGATAGATAGATAGATAGATAGATAGATAGATAGATAGATAGATAGATAGATAGATAGATAGATAGATAGGTAGATAGGTAGATAGATAGGTAGATAGGTAGGTAGGTAGGTAGGTAGGTAGGTTGGTTGGTTGGTCGGTTGGTTGGTTGGTCGATTGATTGATTGATTGATTGATTGATTGATTGATTGGTCGATTGGTCGATTGGTCGATTGGTTGATTGGTTTGATTGGTTGGTTTGTTGGTAGATTGTACTATTATTTCCTTCTTTCTTTGAAAAGCAAATGTATTCTATCTGTTCAGATTTTGGAATTCCTTGCATCCCTACCTAAAAGGCCAAAAGCTTTGAAATTGTTCGAAGCATTTTGGCCAGCAAGTCCAGTTAGGCCGGTAGAAACACTAGTTTTTTTTTTTCTTATTTTATGACCTCTCATTTGGGCCAGACTTCACAGCTTTGTGCTCTCTGACACTTTGAAGCGTTCTTTGTATCACGTCCTTATCTCTATTTTCCTCTCACACTAACACACACACACACTGAACTGTGACGTCTTAAGCAGCCTCAGAATGCCCGCAGTGCTTGCTCATCTGGAGGTCACACACAGTGGGGGGATAGAACAACACAGAGTCGGGGATGGAGGGGGCAGTGATTGGTCAACACAGGCGGCAAGGCAGGAAACTGTGCCGCAGGCTTTAAACGTTACTGGAGAGCAATATGAGGGGAGGCTCTCTGCGAGTTTTCCAGATTGCTTGTGAAATCTTGAAATGATTTCAAACTGTATGAAAATTGCACATGTCATAATTTTGTTTTGATGGAATGTTAGCGGACATTCACTCTTGTGAAAATTGCCGTCCCATTGTACGGGGGGTGTAGAGGATTGCCAGTGTGGTTAGAGTGTGTTGTTGCTATGCTACCTGTTGGGTTGCTAAGGTGTTTTGAGGTTTGTTTGTTTTTCTGTTTAAAAGACAACAAATGCATTTTCAAATAGCAATATAGAGCATTACTAAGAATTGATATTATTGGTAACATTTTGATTTACAAATTCTGTATTGTAAATATTTGTAAAAAACATGCTCAAGAAATGTTTTTTCTAAATTCAAAATTTAAATCTATCCTTTTCTGTGACTCTTTCAGTGTCAGCAATACCTAATGTCATTTATTTGATTTGTGAAGATAAGGTTTTTATTGTGGATTTAATGCAAGTACATAATTTTTGGCACTTCTTGTCTGAAAAAAATATGGTAATGCAAATTAGCACTAATCATGTGAATGGCTCTTAATAAATCTTATACATTACATTATAGCTCATTTACAACTGTTTTGTGGCTCCTTTAGCCATCAAGCATATGACAACAATCCTCCTGATATAGATGGTAATTCATGATGGTAAGTTGTATATACTTAATTGAATCCATAATTAGTTGGATAAACGTGTCAAAGGATTGAGAAGTAAAGTGTCTAAGAGTATCGAAGAGAATATATCTTAATGAAACTGTTTTTGAATATTTTCTTTTCTTATTGAATATTTAACAACACTGTACCTTATAACCTGATAGGTTAAGTATTAGTTACAGTAACTCTCCTTTTTGTATGTTTTGTAATGTCTTTAAAACATCCCAACACACACACACACACACACACACACACGCACGCACGCACGCACGCACGCACACACACAACACACACACACATACTGTACTTAGCTAAGTTTTTATTACTTTAGATACTGAGAGTAAACCAGTTCATTGGTGGTTGAATTTGGATTTCTCTTGATTTCTCAGCAGACCTCTGTTGTATGAACGTGTTTTCCGAACACGCACTGTCGCGTCAGACTCTTGGTAAACAGCTAGAGTTTTGGAAAAGGATCACTCTATATTACTATTCGATACTGTCCGTTTGTGTTTCTTTAGTTTCTTTTTTCCCTGTAAATACCTAGAAAATCATTGTATCTGGATGAAAAGAGTGATACACGTTGCCAGGTTACCGCACCTGCCGCCGTGCTGAAGATGCGCGTTTAAAAAAAAACTCATTTGGCAACTCCATTTTTCTCTTCTCGCTAAGTCTCAGGATAAAAGACTGCTGGGAAAAGTGTCATGATCCTAAGCGCTGGCTCTTTAGCACAACACGCAAATCACTGATAACGCTTGTTTGCTGCTAATTAAGGTTTTTCTGTCACGTTTTTTCACGAGTTTCACCCGAAATTCAATTGAATCAATTTAGTTTTAATGTAATCGAAGAAGTTATGTAACATTAAGTAGAATTCATTACAGATATGATGTAGTATAGAACTAAACTGGCATGACGAACTTGTAGTTAGAATAGAAATAATAGAATAGAATAGAATAGAATAGAATAGAATAGAATAGAATAGAATAGACAGGAGGTGTAAAATCACAAAGTGAGCCAGGAAATAATGTAATGTAATATATAATAATATAATATAATATAATATAATATAATATAATATAATATAATATAATATAATATAATATAATATAATATAATATAATATGTGTATACAAACGTTGAATGAGTAATAATTAGTACTAAGTATGTAAACCAAGATGAAAGTGTTATATAGTCTTATTTGGGAAATGAGACAATATCAGCTGGTCGAGATGATGTATGGAAGATCGTTATTTTATTTAAAATTATATTATAAATTATTTAACTTTTTATATTTACTAAAAGCATAGACACGTTGAAGGTTGTGCAGAATGAAGTCCTTTACCCCTTGTTCATATCTCTCACTGATAATTTCATGTTTAAATTCATTGGAAATCATTCTCCTCTTTTCAGCTGTATTACTAGCTCTTTTTGGTGAGACAAGGTGAGACAATGATTACAAGACATTTGTTGACACGAAAGGATTCACACAAAACACGAAGCACAAAGAAAATAATTGCTTGTCGGAAGCAGAGGATACTGTGTTCAGATCACACCTCAAGTTTTTGCTCGTGTAGCAAAGCAAAGATTGACAGATTGATAAAGCGTATATTGGAAAAACGTATGCATCAATCCGCTCATAGTCCAAGGTTGTGCTGTACGTTGAAATGTAGAATCTTGAAATGAAAAATTTGAATGAGTTTCAAGCTGTGTAAAATACGTTGAGTATCTACCGGTTGATTGCGATGGTAATATTGGTAGATGATATTTTTTTTTTTTTTTTTACGTATTTTTTATTAACCTTTTTCAACAACTTACATCAATAAACATAGCCAAAACAACACAACAACAACAACAACAAAATGCCCATCTCTCACAATGCTGATATAGTAAGAAAAGAAGAATAATAATGAATAAATAAATAGATTAAAATAAATAAATAAATAGATAAGTAAATAAATGAATAAAAATAACTAAATTAATAAAAAAAAAAAAAAATAAAAAATAAAAAAAAAAATTAAAAAAAAAAAAATAAATAAAAATAAATAAATAAATAAAAAAAATTAATAATAATAATATCGATAACAATAATAACATAAATAAACATACATATAGGTAAAATAAATAATAATAATAATAATATTACATGCCAAGACTCCAGATTTTACTTAAAGAGACATCAATAATATCCAGGTAGGGAGTCCACACCAGAGGAAAAGCATCAGCAGACAGTTGTGTGACGCAGGTCAAAAACTCTAGGGGAATCATTTCCCTGACAATCTTGTGCCACCCTTTAATGATGGTGGTTTATCACTGATCCACTTTAACAAAATATTTTTTCTCGCAGCAAAAGCTAGGATATCAAATAAACGTCTGTTGTATTTGTTACGCAAGTTTTCAGCTGGAAGACCTAAAATCAAAGACAGGGGGTCCAAATGCAACTCAAGTCTAAACATGTGACTCATGAAAGAAATAATTTTTGACCAATAGGCTCTAATTACAGAACAGTTCCATAGCAAATGAGTGTAGTCCCCGACTTCTACCTTACATTTTATGCATAATGGTGAATTGATCGGATCAAACTTGCTTTGAAGAAGTGGTGTAATATGCAATCTATGCACGATCCTGAGCTGGATGGCTTTGGCCCTGTTGCAGACAGGGTAGATGATATTTAAAACATGGATATTAAAAACACAGACGTCTATCCATTATCCTCACTAAGTAATGTTTCATTTCTCAAATTTGCCTTTGTCTTCTGTGATTTGTCCGGCAGTCAATCCGGTCTTTTCCGACGCACCACAATCGCCCACACAACCGCATCTAAAACGTATCCTTCTACAGAGTTGTGAAGTTAACCTCAGATCTATTTATTCTAAAGAAGAGATGTAAAACGAGAGAAGCTGGAGCATTTAAGAAAGCAAAAACCTTCCAATTTCGTAATAGATTTGTAGGACGTTCTCTAAATATGTCTTGTCACATGTGAACGTCGTCTATGACACTGTCTTTCTGAAGTCAAGCTGAAGAAGATTCAACTATGCAAGGTTCATGTGTACAAATGTAGAATACAAATGTTGAATACTAGTATTTTTTTTTTATCAACGTAAAAACACAAGTATATTTAAAATAAGTTTTGCATTTTATGATTGATGCCCATGTCCAGATCTATGGTTCCATACCTGCCACGTGATCGAGACATTGTTCTACTCCAATGGTACTACAGGGGGCAGCACTTTCCAACTCTCTTCTCTGCCCCTACTGGCTCAGTGTGCTACGTTTTAACCTGATTATGTACAAACATGGTACAAACTCTGTTTAACTTCTCTTAAAGTCAAAGAAAGCACTTTGGTCTGTAGACTTGATACAGAAAACACTTTCTGGAATAGATTGGATCAATTTATGTGTTTTATGGTAATGTGGCGTTTTACTTCTATCTAATTGAGAGCCCCGTGTTTAGCCAGCCTCTGTCTGAACATTTCTATCTTCAAGTGCCACTTTACAGGACACAAAACCATTTCTCGATTGCACTTTGTCCTTTATTACGTTTTGTAATATGAACAAATGCCCTAAATTGGACGGTTTTATTTTAATATTTCTGACGACTTTGGAGATTTTCTCATCCTTCTCTCTCTCTCTCTCTCTCTCTCTCTCTCTCTCTCTCTCTGTCTCTCTCTCTCTCTCTCTCTCTTGACTTTTCTTTTTGTCTCTCTCTTTTACTCTTTTTCTCCATCTATTTATTTATTTATCTCGATCTCCCTCTTTCACCCTATCATTTTTTCTATTCTTCTTTCACCTTATCTCTGTCATTTTCTCCGTTCATCTCCCTTTTTAACTCAATCTCTCTCATTTTCTCAGTCTATCTCACTCTTTTACTGTATCTCTTTTATATGTTCATCTCTCGTTTTCACTCTCCCTCTTTCACTCAATCTTTCATTTTTTCCGTCTATCCCTCCTCCCTCAGTCTATCTCTGTCATTTTCTCTGTCTATCTCTCTCTTTCCCTTTATCTCAATTTTTTCCGCCTGTCCCTCCCTCGGTCTGTCTGTCGATTTTTCACTCTATCTCTGTCTATCTTCCTTTTTCTATCTCTCATTTTCTGTGTATCTCTCACTTTCACTATCTGGTATTCTTCCCTCTCACTCTCTTCCTATTTATGTATTGATTTCTCTTTCTTTCACTCTATTTTTATATTCCTTTCACTCTCAATTTTCTTGGTCTTTCTCTTTCAATCTTCCTTTTAATTTCTCTTTCACCCTCTTTTTCTTTATTTCTTGCTCTCAGTTTCTGTCTCTTGTCTTCCTGTCTATGTTCTTCATTCTGAAATATCTACTCTTTTAGTCTGTTTGCTCTGTTTCTTCCAGTAAAATTGTTTGTTTATACTTGTGATTTACCTTATGATGACAAAAGCAAAAAATTACATACAGTAGCTAAACTACTTCTTCGTATTAACAAAAATGTAAATGGATAGAATACTACTTTTATACTAAAATAAAGTTAAATCTATCCATTTTCGGAATCACTTTTCCATTTCCCATTTCTGGGTCACGGGGAGCTGAAGCCAATCCCGGGATCACACTCTGGACTTGTGACCA
The DNA here is from genome assembly GCA_028031935.1 of Paedocypris micromegethes. Classification (NCBI taxonomy): domain Eukaryota; kingdom Metazoa; phylum Chordata; class Actinopteri; order Cypriniformes; genus Paedocypris; species Paedocypris micromegethes. The sequence continues at coordinate 29,239,830 of CM051495.1, read as the reverse complement.
ACCACAGAGCAATAGAGAGTTTTTTTACTCTTAAAATAATACTTTTTGTGGTCGCCATGGCTACACAAGACCTGAATAACGATAATGCCCCCTGCTAAAAAGACCCTTCAAAAGTTTCATCCTTTTAAAAATGAATGGTCACCTTTAGCATCCACAGTAAAAGAACAGTGCTAATGCTTTTAGTCTCGGACAGGACGACATTTTAAAGCGATTATGAAACACTCTGTACGACAGACGCTGGACGCCGTCGGCTTCTCAGATAAGGACACTTATGACCATCCTTGCTATAAAAATAATCTTTTATTGAATTAACTTTCAATGTCTTCTGGGTCACATTCTATTATTTTGGACTTGTATTGGCTCAAACCGCAAAAAAGAATTATGGCTCACGCTTTCGTGCCAGTATTTTTGAACGATCCATTACAGCTCCTTATCCTTGACTTTATCGTGCCTTTTGCTTTGTGTTTTGTGGTCTTTCTAAAAAGTTAGAAAGAAGCAGCTTCTGGAGACATTTGGAGAAGCAGCTAAAGCATAGCTGAATAGATTGCCTTAACAATTATAATTGATTGTACCTCATACTGTAGAGAATTTACATTATAAAACCCTTATATGTATTCATTTCACAATTAAATATACACTACTTTTAAAAAATGTTGTCCAATAGTAATGCTGTATAATGTGCCTCATGACTCAATTCATCATCATGGGTAATCATTTTTCATGCTAAAGTAAAAACAACAACAACGTGGTTTTTACTACACTTCATGAAACATAATTCAGCACATAATTGATTAATTTGTGGTTCCAATGATTCGATTCTGATTTCAATTTAGTCAGTGCAGTAGCGCGCGTGTGAGTGTGTGTGTGCGTGTGTGTGTGTGTGTGTGTGTGTTGATACTGATTATTTGAAAAATACAACCTTGACATTTATTAAAAGACATTGTAGATTACTTTATACGAAGCTTCTGTAAAAGCTGTTTTACAGTGAACTGCATATTAATTTTTAATTAAATTGAAAGTGACACACAGTCTCAAGAAACAGTTTAGACCCTTATTTATTACTTACCCGCATGTGTAAAACTAAAAGCGATGGAAAAGCACCTGCCTGGAGATTTCCATCTTCTGTGTAGTAAATGGGAGGGTAGAGAGAAGGGATGGGTGGCAGAAGGAGGGACACAGAGATGTCGAGACTGTGGCACACAATACGAGTCTTTTCACCAGGAGACGGTGAAGACGAGGCGATGGAGCATTAGAAGTGCTTCAATTAGGCCACATCATGTCTCATAGGAGAAGAAGTTTCACTTTCGGAGCATATGGAGGGTAAGACGGACCTGGGGCGTGTGTGTGTGTGTGTGTGTGTGTGTGTGTGTGTGTGTGTGTGTCAACTGGTAGCATACATTGTATCATTGTTCATGGTTTTTGTGTGTGTATGAATACTCACAAAAATTATAATTTGCATACAAAAACATACTTACTTACATTAATGCTTAATATACCAAATTAAATGTCATGTTAATGAGCTACTTAATAGATACGTGCTTTGGTACTAATGAAGTTGTATATTTTTCGCTCGACACGTCTCGTGTGACGGGTAATGAGAAGGTTTTCACTGTCGGCGAAGGCGACAGACTCGTCTTGCTACATTTGTCTCTTTACACGCAAAACACTTGTCACTGTGTCAAACTGGTTTGGGTTTGGATTGCGCACGGAAATGAATTCTTTGACTTTCACTGGCAAACACATTCTATAATGCAATCTTTGAATAAATATTTTTACGAACAATGTGTGAACGACAACAATTCATAACATTTACTTCAAAAAATTCAAGTGCGAAGTTGTGAAAGATTATTTTACATGTTTTACACTTATTTTAATTATAAAATTACTTTGTACGAGTTGTTTTTCCCCCCAGTGTGTGTATAGAATGTGATTATGTTTATAACGTGTAACGATTGCGCAAGTGGGTAACGATGTCTCGTGATTCGAGGTGTGAGTTTTGTACAGAGTTATCTTTGTGTTTGTGTGGGTTTTCTCCGGGTCTCCGGTTTTCTCCCACAGTCCAAAAATGTGCGTTGTCACGAAGAAAATGGTCAATATAAAATGGTGTGTGTGAGTCCGAGTTCCACTCTGCAAATGGTTGGCGTGTGTGTCCCGCCTCAGGTCCAGAGTTGCTGAGATTATATTATACATCTAAAATTTAAATATGTATTGTAAAGTCCACATTCTCTTGTGTTGTCAACCAGTGTCTCGGTCCCATCCATATGTTTACTTCCAATCTTCTGAGATTTTTGTGCGATTGTCACATGTGTAGTTTGACGTACAGTATAATGCATTAGAAGTCAAAGACTTGGGAATTGAACCCACAGCCAGCGCTACTGATTGAGCTACAGGAAAGCTAACCTGTATTCGGAAGTGTTGACACAGCAACACGTTTTCCTCGCGCTCAGCAGACGGTTGTTGTGATCGACATGTTACAAGCCCGGAGGAGGTCTGACATTTAAAACAAAGACCAAGGAGATATCCAAGAGTCAACTGGCTGGGAAACGGTTATTTTTGCGAGTCCTTTGTGAACGGAATTGATGGAAGTCAATGATTGGCACGGAGAAATGTCTGGAATGCCAACAACGTGTGTCTCTGATTTGCTTAGCGATACAAACGTTTCATCTTTTGAAAAGATGACACCTTAGAACAATGGTAAAGTAATACTAGTTATTTAGTCATGAAAATTGCTTTTTTTATTACTGTTAATATTGTGATTTTCGTGCTCTGAATTAATTCCGGATTGGTTAATTAAGTCCTGGGGTTTTCTTTGTTTCTAAATGCCACGTTTTGCTGTACACACGCATGCGTTCAGAAGATCTGGAGTCTGGAAAATCATTTCGTTGTGAGTGAGAGTGTGAATACATGCCTGTCGCTTTGTCCTGACTTACGGACCAGACTTGCTGTGATTGGCTCTGGCTTGACCCACGTGACCCAGAAACGGGAAAAGTGGTTTATAAAATGTATGGATTATAAATTAATCCAATAATCCATAAATGAATCCATGGGATTTACACAACCCTAAAATCCCACTTTAGAGCTCAAGACACTTCAAATATTTAAAGAAAAACACAAACAAAAAGTCATATAATTTATATGGATGAGTCATAAAAAGAGTTTTTCCTAGGATGTAATACAGGGACTGCAAAATTATAATTATAGAAATTACTTGTATAACTGAATGATCCGCTCTGCTGGTTCTTCATTATCCTACTGGCTTTGGCCCTTCATTAAATTGATAGATTTGCTGAGTCGTTATCACATTAAGCAAAGTGGTAATGTGCGTGAGGACTTTGTCAGCGGTGAATTGATTAGCCTTTAGCATTTAGCAGGCTAATAGGCCCGAGTTCAGATTGATTTCCAATGTGTGTTCAATGTGCGAAATCAGTTAGCGCCGTTGTGCGTAGAGACCGTAACGATCGACAGCTCAGCGCAACTTTTGTGTAGTTTCTGAATAACACATGTTTTGTGGTTTCTCTTCACAGAGTGGACAAAGCCTTCTCCAGATCAAGACATTGTTGGTAAGATCTGTTATTATGAGTATTTTTGTCGTTAAGAGGGTAGTTATAATTTTTTTTGTGTAATACTTGTGTAATTACACAATACTTTATTGTGTAATACTTTTTGTTGGTCGGTGTTTGTCTTTGTGCTTGTTTTAGGACTGAGTATGACTGGTTGTGTCACATTAAACTCAACTTTTTGCAATTGTAGCAATCTGTTATGAATGATTATGACAAGCAGAGCAAGGGTTCAGACGAGTTAGATACTTTTGTTTTTGATGGGCAACGATTTGATAGTTAGGATGCAAATATGCAACTGTGCTCACCGTTTTTTAAGGTTCAAGTTATGTTCACTTTTTGAAATCTACGGAAATTCTCAGCACACAAAATAATCATCTAAATGTTGCATTTGGTTTTAGATTACGTAATATAAAAAGAGAACAGTTGGACAAAGAATAAAATAGTCTTGGGGAATTGGAAAAATCTGATAATTTACGCCAACACATTTCTCAACAGTCCTTAAAAGTGAATAAAAGATTATTTTTATCATATATTTGTTTCCCATTCAAAATGTTCTGTATCGGAACGGAAGAGCCTGGAGCTTGCAACACCTAGGTTGTGGGTTTGCTTCTCGAGGAAAGCATGAGTTGTGCTGTATGTAATTTGATTTTATTTTTAATTAATTTGAGAAATATGAAAGTCAAAGTTTCTAATTTTAAATAATATCTGTCTGTATCTAAAGATGTCTTAATTTTCTCAATATTTTGACCTTCTTTGTGTTTTATAACCCTGAACTAGTACTGTTTCTCAGACTAGTGTGTGATACATCAGACCGTCTTGACATTTCACAACCTTAAATGTCACCATCAAGTCATCATCGCTGCGTGAGCTTTGGAATCAGGCTGGGTCTGGTTACCCCACAAACCCTGGAAAACCCTCCGATTGCCTTGCTTCTCCCTTCCTGCTAACGGAATGTTCTAGACCTTGACTGACAGTGTTACTAGAGTTGTGTGTAGAACCGTCTATAGTGTCCGGGGAGCGGTGAGAAGACGGAACGTGCAGGGAAAGAGTGAACGCTGAATGTGATTATGGAGAAGCCCGATTTCACTCTGTGCGCATCATCCCAGTTGAGCAATGCAGCGCATGCTAATGCAACCAGAGACCAACGCAGGAGGAAAACCACTTCCTTATTAGCTATTTTTTTTTCTCCTTTCTCTCATTTGTATATTCAACTTCTTTTTTGACAGTTCCAGTTTTGGAATTAGCATGCAGGCCATGCATTTCTACTTTCTTTGTTTACAGGCGCTAAGCTTTTAATTTTCACACTATTGCTTTATAAATCGTGGACGTGATGTTTGCAAACTCGTTCTTGTTTGAGTATTAATGCATCTTAAATCGGATTACACATGATACAAATGACAGTTGGTTGATTAAATGAGATATTTTTATAACAATTGCATAATTTATAAAAGGATCATGCTGCAGAAATATAGTGCACACACACACACACACACACACACACACACACACACACACACACACACATGGTCAATTGATTACTGTACTCTCTGTTTATCTTTCTGTCTGTCAATCCTTCTCTTCCTCTTTCTGTGTATAATTGTTTTTCAAATATGATTTATTATTTTTTTACGTTCTACAGTTTTTACTTTTTACTTTTTACAGTTTTTTAAGAGTAAGAAACTGTATTCTTAAGAAAATGCTTTGTGTGCAGTTTCTTTTAATGTAACATTTGTTTAGATTAGGTTAAACTTTTTTGTTATTGTGCACAGTACATGTTCAGAGCCAATGAAATGTGGTTAACCTCTAAGCTGAAGTGCATTAGTGGCCCATTTACAATAAATAGTTCCACAATATAAATAGTGTAATATGATACAGATAAAGCAGTGGCGATAGAATGAACATGATAGTGGACTATGCCGACATGTGTGTGTATGTGTGTGTACCCGTGTCTCTCTCTCTCTCTCTCTCTCTCTCTCTCTCTCTCTCTCCTGTCTATGTCTCTCTCTCCAACTCTAGCTCCTCTCTCTCTCTCTCTCTCTCTCGTCTCTCTTCTCTCCTCTCTCCTCATCTGTTCTCTCTCTCTCTCCTTCTCTCTCTCTGTCATCTCTCTCTCA
>CM051495.1:29177061-29233566 GCA_028031935.1 Paedocypris micromegethes | reverse complement strand
AGAGAGAGAGAGAGAGAGAGAGAGAGAGAGAGAGACAGACAAAAATGGAGACCAGAGCCAGCGCGCGTCACGCTTTCACTCTCTTTCGCGCGCGCGTCTGAATCTAAAGTTGCGTAACCCTAATCGAAAACAGACTTTGACCAAAATAACACGAGCAGAATTTTCTCGTGCGCGCGTTTTACGGGACTCGCGCTCACTAAAACAGCCGCTCTAAAAACCGGCACATTACAGACATGGAGCGGCACAGCACATGCGCGATACATGCGCCTCGCGGGTGATCTATTAATTCAGTTTCTTACAACGATTTCTGTATTCGATTAACAATGTATCTGTGTCGTAATTAAAAGTTATAACGAAACACATGTATTTTAATGTATTAAAGCGTTGATGTGTGTATAAAAGGTAAATTCATGAAAGTGCCACGGTATCCACGATATTGCAAAATCCATATCGTGGCGCAACTCAATACCAGTATTCACGTTAAAACCGGTATACCGCCCACCCCTACTGCAAACTGAAGAATTCTGCATCAGTGTCTCTCACTGAGTGCGCTGTAACCATAAAAACGTACTTGTCATAATAAACAATTATTGTTCATAATTAACAATTATTGTACATCTGGAAATTAGCTTTTTGCATGAGGCTTATTTACATTTTTTACCAATTTCTAAAACAATTCACAGTATTTTATTATTTTTTTAATGGTATACTGTATTTTACCAAAAAGCGAACCCAATTTTTTTTGTAGATGACACACACACACGCACACACACACACGCACACACACGCACCCGCACACACACACACACACACACACACACACACACACACACACACACACACACGCTCTCAGGAACATATTATTTCTGCCTGGATGACTTGTGAAATACACTCCCTGAGCATATTACACTTTCACTGTGTATCTAAAATAGATTTTTAAAATGCTCTTTGAAGCCTGTTTATGGTGGTATTGGACATTTTTCACAGTTGTGTTGTGGTTTGATGCTCTGGAAAATGTATTTTACCTTGAGCCTGGGAAGAGAAGAGTCCATCAACTCTGGTGGAGAGTGCGATTTACTTTATCATTGGCTGTTAAAGTACCAGTCGTGTGTGTTTTGGGGTATATCTGGTTATGATAGTTGTTTGTTCTACTTTTTTAGTATGAATATGACTTTGTTTATGATGTTTGCATTGGGAGTTTCGTCAAAATTCAGTGTTGGGATGTAAATGGTGTGTGTGGCTGTGATTATACCTGTGGTGAGGTGACACACAGGCAAAGAAGCTTAACTCTACAGGAACTTGACCTACTGCGATTGGACTTTTAAAGATTTAGTAGATTTTTTGATTCTGGTTCAATTTAGATTTTTTAAATGTAGAACTTTTTAACTTTTAAAATGTTTAACTTTATGAACTTATAAATATACTGTTTATACAGTATATGCGTACAGTGTTTGCACATAGTAAATATATTACTTTATGTATAATTATTTTCTATTACATTTTTTTAAATATCGTAATAACTAATTATTCATTAGTAATACATGTACGTGTACTTTTTCTTTCTGTAAAATTGAGTACAAATTAGCAATTTGTAATATTATGGGAAATTGTATAATTTTAATATATTCTATTTTATAAATGATTAAATTATATATATATATATATCATATAATCATTACATTTGCTTATATTTGTAGTATTTTCTTTTTACCTATATTTATTGATTAGTTTTTTTCAAGACTTAAGAACAAAGCTTACCCAAACCAATCGAGTGTTAAACTGTTTGCCTAATACAGTGTTAAAATATCAGTTTAGTTTATTTTGGTGTGTAGTCAAAAACTGGCTGGGTGAGTGATTATCTAGAGAGGATGAGGGTCTCCACCCGCGTCTGAAGCCTGATAGCTCAGCGTGTGTTAAACAAACGGTTGTTTTTGTGTGTAAGTGGTGTGTCCCATTCATCATGTTAATTAAGCTCTTCCGATGCCGTTTCTGTCAGAAATGTGCTTTTAATTATTTTTTGGGATCTATCTTAGGTCTGCTTAGAGAGCAATTGAAAGACGGAGGGTTCTAATTTAAAGTGTGAAATTGAAAAAAATGGCTTTTCTATTTGCATCTATTCCCATGACGCTGAGACAAGACCCCCGCTCGGATGGGATTCACATTTCTAGGATAAGAATGTGTTCATCATTGTCAGTTGATATTCTACTGTTGATGTCCATTCCTTCTGTTTCGCTTTGTGTGAGAAAACCCCTTTAAGATAAAAGTTTCAAAGTAGCCAGACAACAGGCTTCACAGGAAGTGCTGCAGTCTATCAGTCACAATTCAAACAATTACATTTCATAGAGTTTAAATTTATCTCTGAAAAGTATTTAGCTCAGTCTCATTTCACCGTGTATGGCTCTGCTGTATGAGGTTGAAATGACAATGAAACTTCTTTGACTTTAATAAAGTTATATTTTAATTATTATTCATTGAATGTATACATGTTTACATTAATTATACGTACATCTCTGCATGTATCACCTTTCTGCAACTTATTTTAAAAACTAAAAGCAATGCTTTAATGTTTAAGCACCTAATTAGTAATGTGCAATGTGCGTCAGTATATTATCTGGGTTTTTTTCTCTAGTAAATGTCCTGCTCACTGGTCATTGTCCAGTCAGTTAATGTCTTTTTGCTAATAGTTGTAGATTTTTTAAATTCACGTTTTCATTATTAGAAATTCTTACATGTATATTATAAATTTCACATATATAGAAATTTTTCAAATTTTCTTTCGTTTTGCACAGTTTTAAGGCAAAAAAATATATACATTGAAGTGAAAGACTTTTGTTTTATTTCTAACACTCTACTTCACGTAAAGAGCTACAGTTCAAAACTCATGGCATTGTTTGATGAGATTTTAGAATTGATGTCCAAATCAATTGTCCAAATCCCATACGAAATAAAAACAGTCATAATGATATTCAAACAAACCAGCAAAAGTACCAAAAAGCCACTTTGGTCTTTCATTTCCATATTTGTTTTACAGTTGGTGCTCAGGTATTTTTGGTTAACCTGTAAATTCTCTCAGTCCCACCTGCAGTGGACAGATTAGAGGCTTTTTATGGGGAGAACACTAGAAAACAGGTTTGACTTCTCCGGTTTGGTTAAAAAAAAACCAAGTGAAACTGGAGTCTTCTCACTTAAAGAGCTCAACGACCAAGAGAACATCTCAGAGGTCGTCTCCATCTACGGGTGTGGACAGAAGCTTAACAGGTCTTGGCTGTAAGGCATCAAGGTTCCTGAGAAACATGTTGGGGAACGTAAGAGTCAGGGAAGGAAGAAGGTTGAGCCTTTCTGAAGCCGTTCTACTGAAAGTTCATCATCTTTGGTAAGAACCTAGAAGATTTTAAGCAATTTGGTTCGCCACACCACAGATTTCTACAGTTGCTTTTTTACGATTACAATCATCTTTTAAATAACTTTTCTTGTGAGCTTCATGTCTCGGGGAGTTAAATGGAAGCCTCTGTTATGTTTCATATAACTGTTGGCTTTTGAAGAATTGGAGCTTTTTCCCCAAGTCTGATTATTTCAAGTATAAAGACTGAAGTTTTTTACAATAGCGTATTGCCTTTTAATACCTGGCTTTTACTGGTTTAACTATAGAATAAGTGCCTTTAATTTCGACTGTATACATAAATGGATGACTGGAGTTATTGGAATAGAATAGCAAGTGATTAGATTAAATCGTAAACCATTCATCATATATATTATTTGCAAACTGTTAGGTAAAACATTTTTATTAAGGTGCAAAAAGCCAGTAGTTATAATTAATGGCAATCTGCATCCGTAGTTATAATTAATTAAAATATCATTAAAATGTTTGCTGTTAAAGCAGCGTTCACATCACCGTACAGTCAAATGTGTAGTTTAATTTTCTATTTCTTTATCTGGGAATCAAACGCACACCGTTGGGGTTTCGAACACCAGCTCTACTTTTGTGTTTGTTCACCATGTCCTGCATTAGGATGACCACCTATCTGAGGTGTGATGATGACATTATCCTCACACTGAGATTTTGTCTCGCACTCCTGCATTTCTCACAGGAGGGGTGTCATGTTATTTCTAAATTGTGAACCAGCCAATTGGAGTTTAAGGTGGAGCTTAAATCAAATGTATTATAAATGTGATAAGCCGTGTAGATTTGTAAAGTCATCTTTACAAAAATCTCAAACAGACGTATTGCTGGTATTGAGATGTTGTTAAAGGTTGGAATATTTGTATTTACTCACAAACAAACGCAAGTGAAGTTTTTAATATTAATTCAGTTGATCACATTTTAACTATCAATTCAGCAGTCCTTGTAAAGTAACATGCTTTTTAAAATTTAAAATTGAATAAAAACAATTGAATTTATTTAGTTAATACAATTTGCATTAAGGTGCGTGGTGTAACATGATGCTTTATGTAGTGGCTGCTGAGTAAACAGAGAGCTGCGGGGTGTTCCGAGGTGATCGTGGCTCCCATCCTAAGCTCAGCGTGTCTGCGGCTCTGAGAGTGTTTGCTAATTGGCAGTAAGTTTGTTTGAGGTAGTTCACAAGCTAATTGTAGGCTTTACAGATTCACGTTTACAAGCACATAATCTGCATGAATGACAGGCCGAGTTCAGAGCGCCTTTCATTGGCAGACTATTTCAGAAGTCCTCTCAATCACAGATTACATTTGCATTTTTTAGTACTCTTAAAATCTGTGAGACCACTGAGTGAGAGAAGTGTAGAACAATGATAGTCAGTAGATCTGGCGTGTAGAACAATGAAGGTCACTGGTTTATTTCTCAGAAAATATGAAGCTCTCAGATTGTAGAACGTGTATTGTATTATTGTTTTGTTGCTTTGAATAAGTCAAATCCAATGAAATGTCGAAGGGCATCATAAGGGTAAATCATGCTTGGTGTCGTCTGGACTATTCATTTAACCCTACACGTCCCTGTGAATACTTCTATAGCTGCGGTTTCATCTGCAGGAAAAGACTGAAAACATGTTGAAGCAGCTCATATCAAACGAGAGACGAGAACTTCAAACAGGTTCAAAAGTAATACATTCTGTTCGGATGACCCCGCAACATGGAGAGGGTGAGAGAGGAGGAGTGACTCATGAAATTGAGCGAGGCACTAGAGCGAGGGACGGAGAGAGGAAGAGTTGAGAGATGCTGAGAGACAGAGAGTGAAAGGAAATGAAAGAGAAATGAGAGAGAGAGAAAGGGTGAGAAATAAAGAAAAGAATAAAGAAAACAAGCTAGAGGGAGAGAAAAAGAGATGAGATGAGAGAAAGAGAGAGAGGAAAAAAAGAGTCAAGGGAAGAGAGAGAGGAGAGAGTGAGAGTGATAAAAAAAAATGAGAGAATAGAGAGAAAAGGAGAGAGGGCAGAGAGAGATGAAAGAGGGAAGCGAAGGTAAAGGAGGGAAAGTGAGTCAGTGAGAAAGACAGAGAGAGTGAAGGAAAGATATAGATGAGAGAGAGAAAAGGAGAAAGATGGGGCAGAGACAGATGAAGAGGAATAAAAAAAAGACGGAAAAACTGAGAGGCATAGAGGGAAAGGAAGATAGAAACAGAGGGAAAGGGAGTAAATAAATGGGTGAAAGAGAGTGAGACAGAGAGCGAGGGAAAGAGAGAGAGAGAGAGAGAGAGAGAGAGAGAGAGAGAGAGAGAGAGAGAGGGCGGGCTTGGTAGGGAAACCGGAGCTCAGTCTATCACCTGGTCATTTGCTCCGGTGCTGCAGAACAGATTGCACGTTGCTGATTTATCATCCTCTTTTACTGCATACACAAAAAGTAAGTAATCTCTCTCTCTCTCTCTCTCTCTCTCTCTGTCTCTCCCTCCATCATGAGATCAGCAGCCTTCTGCTGGTGTGATGCTGAGGTGGTTGTGGTGGGAGGCAGGCAGCAGAAGAGTTGTCAGACAGTATTAGTGGAGCCGGTTGTGTGGATGAGGATGAGGAAGCTGTGTGGATCTTTTATTTTTTTCAGTTTACACATCGATACATCGGCACAATTTTTTGTTTTGTTTTGCTTCACCGTTAAAAGCTGGCAAAATATCCCACAAACATCCTGAGATTTTCATAGGCGATAAAAATGAGTATGAGTATGAGTGTTGTACGCCGTCTCCACAATCTTCCAGAAATTTTCATGCAAAACTTAATTCCATGTCAAATTTCAGAACCTCTTTTATCTTTCTCTCTCAAACACTTCCTTTCCTTTTAAGCCTCTCTGCTGTGCTTTGCTAGCTTCTGATAGCCTATTGCTAATTCATGTAAACTCAGGCAAATTCATTTGTTTTAGCAGGTGCAGCTGACAGACCAGAGCAGCTCTGCTTTGCATTTTCTGTTTAAATCCTAAACGTCTCCATCTTTTCCGAGTCTTTCCCAATCCTCAAGCCATTTATACACATTTCCCCAGGCAGAAATTGTTAAACTCCATTTTCCATTTTATCTATGGAAATTACTCTGGATTTTTACCAGAGTAATTTTGCTCAAAACGTTGTTATTACCTTTATTGTCGGAAAATTGAGGCAACTAGATTTCTTTGTTTTTTTTTTTTTTTACTAGAAACGTTTTGCCTCCAATTCACGTGGCTTCTTCAGTCTTCACAGACTTGGGAACTTTATTGTTCAATAGTGTACAATAGTGTACAATAGTGAACACAACGCCTGTTATATCTTGTGTTTGTGCAGTAATAAATCAACTCATACATAAATGCATACAGAACACTACACAGAGTTAAACACTACACAGAGTTAAACACTACACAGTTAAACACAACACAGAGTTAAACACAACACAGAGTTAAACACTACACAGAGTTAAATACAACACAGAGCTAAACACTACACAGAGCTAAACACTACACAGAGTTGGATACTACACTGGTTTAAACACTACACAAAGTTAAACATTACACATAGCTGCACACTACACATAGTTGAACACTACACAGAGTTAAACACTACATAGAGCTGAACACTACACAGAGTTAAACACTCCAGAGAGTTGAACTTTTACTCAGAGTTGAAGGCTACACTCAGTTTAATACAATTCTTTATAATCCAGTTATAAAAAAAAACAAGAGTTACTGTTTCTTACTAACTTTGTTCATTACAAAACAAATGTACAATCTATGCTAAATGAACACCATGCGCAGCGTTTCAGTGTTAAATGATTATCCAGTGACTTGACGCAGAGATTGATCTTTCAAGGCTGCATTTTTGTCTGCAATACCAGCAGCAATTGCAGCATCATCTTCTTCTTCAGCGTAGCATTAAACCTTTTACTTTTCGACCTCATTTACTTAGTCACGTTCACTTTTAAACGGCAGCTGAGAAAGGCAGTGCTGTTCACAGACTAAAGTGTTCTGTAGTGATGTGTCGTTCAGGAAAGATTCGTTCATAATGACTGAAATGTGACAAGTCTACATGCTGCGTTGACCACTCATGCACATTGTCTACACCAGGGGTGCCCAAACTTTTTGATTCGCGGGCCACATTGGGTTCTAACATTTGACAAAGGGGCCGGACCGGGTTCGGGGGAAAAAAAATACACATTTTAGGATATACACATTTTTGTTTATAATTTAGTATTTAACATTAAGTAGTGTTTATTTCTATTTAAAAATGCCTTCAAAAAAACAGATATAATACTAAAATGCAAATAAAGTGATTTAGCATTTTAACTGCTTTTTAAAATGTGTTCATAAATGAAGCAATAAAAACCTTCATAATGGAACATTGAAAAAAAATATGATTTTGATTTAATTATTTACAAGCTCGGGTGGGCGCGGTGAAACAAACCGTATTCGTTTGAGATCACATGGTGTGTTCACGCGCTGAACTGAATTTGCGGTAAATTTGCAGTGATTGGATGAAATTGCATGGTCGCAAATAAATCGCGGGGTTTCGCTGAATTCGCGTGAATTGGTGCAATCGCGGAATCATGGAGGTACTGAGTACTGGCCGCGGGCCGTATTCCATTGATTTTATGAATCAAGTCACGGGCCGGTCAAAATTTGATTAAGGGCCGCATTTGGCCCCCGGGCCGGACTTTGGACATGCCTGGTCTACACTGTACTGAATCCAGATCAGTCCGCTCCTGCAAGGCCGGAAACTGTTGTTCTGATGACTAATTTGAGTGCAATTTGTGTGTTCACCAAGGCTTCACATCTGCAGTACAGTGGTCCTTTAGCCCAAAGCGGATGTTTGGTTCAAATAAATGAACAATATAAACAGGGTTCTTACGGTGCTTGAAATCCTTGACAGTGCTTGAATTTCAATAATGTGTTTTCAAGGCCTTGAAAATGCTTGAATTTTAAATAAAGTGCTTGAAAATGCTTGAAATTATACAGTGAAATCTGGATAAGTGCACATCCTCAGGACCGGATCCGAACTTGGGTGGTTCTCCTGCTCTGTGTCTGGTTTCACGTGACTTTTGATTCACAGACAGAGTGAGACAGAAAGAGAGACTGATAAATAAAGTGAGTCTGTGAATAAACAGCTCGTGATCACTATGATCCAGGTCTGATTAGAAGGGCAGAAAGTGGGAAGCATGAACACCTTTATTGTTGCAGTGTTCCCGGCTTTGTTGCACTTGGTTAAGCGAAAACACACTGTGCTAAAAATATAGAATGGCAGAGGTCTCATTTTTTTACTCTAAATAAAGTTAGAATACACATTTTGCCTATGATGTTGGTAAGGTCTACTAAAATGGAATGTCCATTTTTTTCCCAGCAATACCACAAAACTTTCCCCAAAAATGGTAATGTTTTATTTTGATTGTGTTTAGGCATAGTATTCGATATAGATTTTACCACAACTGTATGGTGCTGGAAAAAAATGAACTTTGGACATTGAAAGTGCTTGAATTTGATCTTTCAGAAAATGTAGGAACCCTGTATAAAGCTCATGTAAAATATTCGTTTCACAATTTTTTACAATTTAGAGTGACCTGAATCCTGGATGTGTAACTCTTCACATCCAGAGTCACCTCACCAATTAAGTTCATGAACTGAACCACCACCGCTTGGTTTTTGGATGAATGGCTTTATTAGGTTTTGAAAGGCCAGCCCCAACACACACACACACACACACACACACACACTGTCTCCACGACAAACGTTCCCCTCACTGTGTGTGTTGTGCAACCTTCTCGTGGCACGTCTCCATTAGGCTCATCTTATGTGCTCTGACAAACCAGCGTCTCGTGGCGACTCTGATGACTTCAGGGGCTTTTCTGCACATTACCTGCCATCAGGCTAATGAAGTCAGTCAGCCCTGGATCCTCCAGAGATAGAGACCTAACAAAACACCGCTGCGCCTCAAGTGAAGCAACATGATGTCATTGACGTCTCAAATCTTTCTCAGGCCGTGTCTCGGCCATGAACATCCCGAGCTCTTTTGTCCTGTCGTCTCAGGTGCTTTCACGCAAGTTTCATCTGCTTTTAAATGCAAATGGTTCCTTCTGTGCAACAAAAGCAGCTCGAACCTTTTCTTTCTGGGCTTGGTTCGTCTGTCATCCGTCTCCACTGTGAAATTGGTCTTCTGATGTCACAGAAACCTGAATGTTCATGGATTTTGGGCGCAAACTTACACAAATAAAGTGGCGACATCCAGGATGTGGAAAAGCTGGTTGAGAATCCAAAGGCAGGGGGTTTAAATGACTTAAGGTCAGCTGATTAAATCTAGTGAGGGTGAAATCTGTCACTGTGGTGTGAAATAAACCTAGCCATGAGCAAAATTACAGGCCGCTGCTAAACACAGAGTGAACAAAAGCTGAACGCTCGAGAATCCCAGGGAAAGCAGGAGGTTGTAATTTGTCAAAATGGTAATGACCTGCAAGTCGCTTTGGATAAAAACGTCCTTTATGTGACTGAAACCCTCAAACATGGCCCACAGAAGGCTGCCCACTGCTCCGGGTTTGTGGAGCACAACATTGATATGGTATGGCTTCTAGTGGACAAGTTTCTTTTTGGTATTTTGTGACTTTTCTTCAAAAGTGGCTTGCACAGTGTGACCAAACGACAAGTTCTAACAATTTCATGCTTTCTCGCAAGTGTTAGGGAACAGGAAGGTAGAACATACACACACAGACACACATTGCACTGATTAATTTGCATCTTGAGGAATCGATGAACGAGATGTGGCAAATTTGATCCTCAGACGAACACTTGAGGCAAAATGCGTCTCTGAATAATCTCAAGCTGGAAGCGTTCTGCTTTAGTCAGTTTGGGTTAATTAGGTGTTTTTCTGTGTCTACAGGAAACAAGATGGGCAAATTCCCAGGATATCTGACCCGCTAGAACGTCCTGTTCTGCTCAAGTCTTCTCCTACATCCACTGCTCCGAGTCATTTAAAGGTCATTTAACATCTCTCAATCGCTCCTATCGTGTACGTGCCGATGCACTTGGAATTCATAATCACTTATTTTTCATGTTTATTTTTTTCCTGCTCTTACCATAAGTTTTGTAACAGTTTTTTTAAGAAAATGTGTTTAAAATCTACATCTTTACATACACACATCTTTTTGTGGATAAATGTACATATGTTACTAAAGCATGTGTTCATACAGTATGTAAGTACACATCACAATTATATAATTTCTCCTTTTTTTGTTCGTTATTTCCTTTATTTGAACGGGAGAAGTGTGTCACCACCAGAGAGTACCGGGAAACTATACTAGTACAAATAGTAATACAGAAATACAAGTATTAATAATAAGATTCAAAGAAGACTTGAATAAAATTCGTAAAGATCCAATTTTAAAATAATTTTGGTATTTTACTATAAGTATTTTAGGTTTTTTATAAAAAAAGTAAAAATTTAAGTATTTTACTTATTTTATAATTTTACTAATATACTGAATTTAGGCTCAAAAAACACCAATCAATGTGGAAAAACAAGAAACTTTTGGAGTATGAAGTTTTATTTATTAATATAGAAAATAAATTGAACACTTTGATTTTTTTTGTTCAAGAGAGATGAAAAAAACCCAAAAGTCAGTCTCAGCCAAACTCAAAAAAAGAGCAACCGCCAATATACATTTACGTGATTTAACTCATAAATAGCATCCATTACCTTCAGCATGACAGTGTAATGAGTAACATTGTCCATTCAAATGTAGTAGAGTAAAAAGTACAGATACTCAGTCAATATGTAGTCATGTAGAGCATAAAAGTTGCATGTATTTTTAGTACAAAGTAGCCACAAATACTCGAACAAAGTACTTTACACCACCGACACATTTTTGCACAGATTATTTCAGCTGTAATTAAACTAATATAACCTCATAAAGCATTATGCGCAATTTCTTAACTTGACTTTAGTTCAACACAATTGTGCTGCCACAATTACTAGAGCCGCTGACCAGTGAGGTCCGGTGGGAAAGTTCCAGAAATAAAAGCATTGACTAAAGCCTGTCAGTGTGAAGTAATATTTCAGCGAGCTAATGACGGCCTGTGGTTCCCACAGCAGCGGTTCTTCCCCCGAGTACCGGTTCTTTTTGTTTAACACCCATGTGCTTCTTTAATTGAAGCTTTCTGTGTCGGCACAGCTCTGAGATCCATTAACATCAGCCCGTCTGGAAACAAGCAGGAGTGAATTGTCCGTGTTTAAAGATGTCCTGAAACGATTAGGGGCTCGACGGGATTGGGAGTGAAAGAGCAAGTTAAGGCCCCAGTAGGCAAGATGTTTCACAGTTGAGAGAGCGACTGTAAATAAAAATACACATGAACCCATGAATCGCATCAACTTATACGAAATCAATGGATTACGAAAGCGTAATAAAATCCACTAATACCGCTGTAAGAAACCAGCCTCTGGGAAATGAAATTCTCTGTTTCTCATACAGATTTTTTCTTGAGCCAGTTAACAAACCTTGATCCTGGAAGCAGAGGAGATGATCCTGGTACTCCATCCTTCAAAGCCCAGTTCAATTTCTTTGTGCAAGATGCTTGACGACCAAGAGTTCTTTACTAAAAAATATAAAAATGTGTATAAACCTTTTTTCAATTTTCAGAATAGAATTTGCTACTCGTTAGGAGTTTAATAATATTTGTAGATTTAGCCTTAAATAAATGTTTCTAATTCACATCATTACCGTGTAATCTGATGTCAAATTGGCATAATATTTGTTTTCCTGTAACTTAATGTATTTACCTGTAGACCAATTAAATGAAAAAACAGTTAATGAAGAAAAAAAAAACGATTTGCAAGATCTAGGTTGCGATTTCGATCCCCCGAAAAATGTGTTTCACTGTCTTGACACGTAACACGCTCAGGAAAAGTGTAAATTCTCACGCTACGCCCATTCACGTGTTGCAACTCTGTAAAACTATGAGAAAGTTGCACACTGTAGTTCTGCAACTCCATCCGTAATAGTCTGAAGTTACATTATTTGTAGGAAGTTCTGTGTTGGCACACACACTTTTCTCTGATTTCCAACATTTAGATGCAGTGTGAACTACGAGAAATCTGACAGCAGTGTGACGACGTTTCTCGTCGAAACCACGTCAAAAGAACTTCTCATCCGATCTTTCACTTTAACTGTTGAGTGTAATTGACTTGAAAAGCAAACGATATGCTGGAGTTATTTCCTGTGTCTGAGGCCGTTTTCTTTGGCGCGCTGGTCAGGAATTAGGGAAGTTGTGGCAGATTAAGGAAGCTGTCAGTCTTCTTCTTGCTCTCCCTGCTGCTGCTCTCTTCAGTGCAGCACGTTTGAAGGTCGATAGACCACATTTCATTGCCATTCCGGGCTTGATCTGGACTTCATCATGCCGAAGAGCGTGTGTGGCTTTCGTAGCCCGGCACTTGTAGCCATGCGACAGCGTAGACGCTACAGTGACGTGAGTGATGAAAACTTGTGTGAAATAAGTGTTTGTGTTATTTATACGTGTGTTTGTCTTGGAGTAGAGAGTTATACGGAGTGTAGATATAAATATATGCGTACGAATCAATCAATCAGGCTGGATTGTTGTCTTCTGTGGGTGAGAACTGGGAAGTGCTGTAGTTTTTGTTTCTCTCGTCTGACAGTGGGAAAGAAAACATTTGGTTCCATTTTCACCTTGTTTTACGTGGGAAGAATATTATACAGAATATGATACGACAGAATAATACTTTTTGTTGATACTGTACATGTGTATTGGCAAAGCCTTTTAGTTTGTACACTTGTCATGGTGTGCATATGTAATAATAGCGTTTTGTGTAGCTGTGCGTATGTGTGCTATTATTATGCAACATTATCTACGCATACATAAGATTGTGTGTGGACATGTATTTGTTTGTGTGTGTGTTTGTGTGTATGTTTTATATATTTATGAGTGTGTGTTTTACCAAAATGAACTAATGTTAAATTCTGTAAATACATTTAAATAAAAGTTGTTTGTGTGATATTGTTAAAAATATATGAATTTTAATCTGAACTTCATGCTCGATATAAATGGACAACATAGTTTTATTACAGTTGTGTGTATGTGTTTGTGCGTGTGTGTGTGTGTGTGTGTGTGTGTGTGTGTGTGTGTGTGTGTGTGTGTGTAATTTTGCAATTTTTTACCCATTCAAATAAGGTTGTAATGTGCGAGTGTTTTATATCTTCATGTTCGAAACGTGTCATTTCATTTTGAACGTGGCAGTCAGTATAAATGATACGATTTGTGTTACAGGAGTGTTTTGTGCCTGAGATCACTGTGTTCTATGGCAATTAGTTCTGAAATGTGTGCAGCAATAGTTGCTTCATTCAGTAAAGTTTAATGAAACAGACTCGTGCAGGACTAGTTAGGTTTAACAGAGCCGTGGCTTGAATTGCTTGGAGTTTTAGTGGAGTATTACCAGCTCTTGCAGTCTGATCATTAAATATTTAAAAAAGCATCACTGCATTATGACAAAGCAGGAACATCTAAAAAAAAAGGCATGTGGTTTTGTGCTTTCCGTCTTTCTCCAGACCTATAATGGTGGTGAAACTATTAACTATTCTAATAATCCTGGAATAAAGGAAGACATTGGTCTGTACTGGCTTATTTGCTCAGTGATGTAACGGTCAGGTCTCATCCTTCATCCTCACAGCTGCTCCGTCTCCGTGTTAAATGATGCTGTTTCACAGTCGTCATCTCCCATTGAGAAGAGCTCTAGACATCTGCTTGGTTGATGTGCTGTTGCTGGCTGGATCAAGGCTTTACTGCAGATCTGTTGAATCTCAGACGTTGTCATTGTGTTCATCCTGCTCTCTTTCCTCATTCACAGACATCAGATATATTTGCAATGATAGAGCGGATGCAGGTGAGATGGACACCACTCTTCCACCATAATCTCTGCCCCTTCGTGACCTCTGAACTTTAATCTGCTGAATGGTGACACCTTCCCCCGTTTTTGCTTTGGATTATTTTTCTTTCTCCCTTTGTTTTTACCCCATAAATGTACTTTATATATTTATGTTACTGGCAGTGTGTGAAATCAGGCATTCTTTAAAATGCCTAGGCATTTTGTTTGCGGCACCTGAAATTGCAAGGAAAAACAATCGTTTCACAAATATTGATAAATGATTGCGATAAACTACATAAAACAGTATCTGGTCGACACCTGAGATTGCCATGACATCTTGAGAACTACTTTTGTTTTCCTTATAAGCCTGAAATTACAAAAGAGGATACAGAAATTTATAAGCGTCTAAAACCACAAGAATACGACAACACAACAAGAAATAATAACCACTTCACAGTACAGTACAAATAATTTTCTAAATAATAATTTCATTTTGCCGTGATTCATTTTGAGTTTCTACTTTCGTTTTTAAACATTTCATCATAAAAGGTCTTTCCGTTCTAGACATTTCACACTTGCCGCTAAAGAGTCATACAAAGCTTAGACAAAGTATGCAACAATGTGGACATTTTACACTTTGGCTAAAAATGCGAGGCATTCTATAGAATACATTGCCTGTGACATATAAACCCAATTCATCTTTTTTTTGCCAATATTTTTCCTGTGGATTCAAATCCTTATGTGGTGTAAAAATTAAGGCTTGTTTTATTCGTCTAATGGGTTTTTGTAAGACCGTTGTTTTTCTCCAACCGCAGGGCAGCAGAATGGATGAACAGAGGTGTAGTTTACCACCTCCCCTCAAGGTAACTTTTTGCCCTTGCTTCAACTTTTTGCCCTTAAAACAGTCATGTTTCCGATTAAACACTCAAAAATCAAAGAAAACGTAGAGTATATGTGCAAACACTATGAGTCTAAGAGTCCTTTGCTTTAAAAACTGCATTCCACTAGAATCTTTTTTTTTTGTAGGTATAAAATCACGCATTTTTATCCTTCTTCACTATATAATTAGTTATATAATATGCTAAAATGATTTACAGTGAAGTCATACATTCAACTCAAAATGTGAAGTATGTTTGCTGGAATAAACGGAGGAATGCTTTTCTTACATTGCGGCATTTAAGGTCACGACTGCCAGCACAAAACGCTTTATTAGTATTGTACACTGCATTTCTTGATTCCTGCTCTCCAGGGGCTTTTTACTCGTAAAGCGTCTTCATATTGTCCTGATCTTCAGACTTAGAGCAACTCGAATGAAGATTCCAAGCAATCTCCTGGTCTAATCTCCACGCTTGTGTTTCTCCACAGACGGAGGAAGACTATATTCCATATCCCAGCGTCCACGAGGTTATGAAATCGTATTTTCATATCTTTGTAGGATTGTGTATGTTATTCCGTAAGCAATTTGTTGAATTGTTCTTTTGGCTTTGTAGGTATTGGGACGTACAGGCCATCTGCCGCTGATTCTGTTGCCGCAGTTTGGTGGCTACTGGATCGAAGGAACCAATCATGATTTAGGCTCTTCAGCTACGCCAGAAGAACCACCACCTTGTCCTGCAGCATCACACGCTAAACTGGAGACAAATAGCTTAGCAAAGATTTACCGGAAGGACTTTTTGGGCAAGGTGAAGTACTGGTGTTTTTCATTATTATAACAATTCCTTGAAAATAAGACCTATCCAGAAAATATGCGTTTGATGACGCATTGATTAGATTCAAGATTCACTGAGAAATAAAGGACAAATATTTTCATTTTGACACAGAGCCAATTAGGAAACAGACTTTTTTATTTGAGCTGATTGTACTTTTAAAAGAATTAAAAAAAACTTTCAAAAGTATCTTGTAGAGTTTTATTATATATTTCAATGTAATGAAATAACTTTATACACACATTAAACGCAAAATGTATGCGGTTATGGTGCAGACCTCCTGAGAATGAAACAATGCTCAATTAAAACCTCCCAAATAGTCTTAATAAAACAATTTAATCCAGAAGCCCTTGCACAGTCTTTAAATGTGCAACATGACTGAGAGAATTTCAAAAACTAAAAACTTGATGATTATTGCAATGGGAAACATCTTTTTTATTGTCTTTTTATTTCAAGTTGATAGTCATTTAATTCACCATTTAAATTATACTTGGACGCTCGCAATCTGCTTTTTGACGTCAAATGAAAAGCGGTGACTCTGTGTTGCTCACATTGTCGCTTTATTGCCATCGGGTTCTTTTTCCTTTCCTGCTGCTGCACATATTACAGTTTGTGCTAGCCGTGTCCCAAGGTCAGAGCACTTTCTGGATTATGCGGCGATGTGGAGAGTCTCCTGGAGGATTAAAAGTGTTTGAAACTCTTTCCGCAGGAGCATTTTAATTATTACTCTGTGGACAGCGCTCTGGGCCACCTGGTTTTCTCCGTCAAGTATGATGTGATTGGAGACCAGGAGCATCTCCGACTGCTGCTGAGGTACTTCACTTGGAATTTTTTTTTCGAAAAAAAAAAGCACGTACCATCTGTCCTGCGTTGTGTTTCATGAGCGCGTCAAGATGGTTCCAGTGTGTTTTAATAAAAAAAAAGCAGTGGCGTTGAATCGGCAGCTGTCGTGTGAAGAAATTATTCCGTTAGATCAGAACTCTGAGCTTTTTGTCTGATATGATTTCGGAATTGATCACTAATCTGAAATTCATAACGTCCCAGATTCTATTCACAAGATGTGTGCTGAGAGAGATGGACACACACACTCAAAGACAGAGAGATAAACACATACAAATGCATACAAGGAGCATGATATGGATAGAAAGAAGATAGAAAGAGACACACGGAGGAGAGAGAGAGAGAGAGAGAGAGAGAGAGAGAGAGAGAGAGATTTGCAAACACAAGGCAAGAGAAAGACAGGGAGACACACATGCGGCAAGTGCGAGAAAGAGCAAGACCAAAATAGAGAAGAGAGATACACACACACACACAGAGCGGTAGAAAGACCAAGAGACACACACAGAGAAAAAACAGACACACACACACACACACACACACACACAAAGAGCACTCCGGGATTTTTTCCTCCCAGACATGTTTACACACACACACACACACACACACATACAGACAGAGAGAGAAAGACAGACTGACCCGCAGAGAGAGATAAAGAAAGAGAGAGAGACAGACAGACACTGAAGAGAGAGAGAGAGAGAGAGAGAGAGACGCACTATTGCACACATAATTTGGGAGAAGTAGATACACACACAGAGAAAAAGAGAGAAAAAGCTGCAAAGAGCGATGGAGAGAAAGACAGAGACACCCACACATACACAGGAACTTCCATGGAAATGAAAGTAGCCTCACACTGACAGAGGTCACACACAAAAATAACTAAATTAGATCCAAGACGTTCAGTATTAATCTGAAATTCATGACATCTTAATTCTATTTCCACCACTTGATTCCCGGTAATAAAGGCTCTGTCCTCTTTACTTCAGGCCATGGCCTTGTTACGGCCAAACTTTCACTTCTTCTGCACATACTATATTCATATTTGGCTTTTTAAAAAACCAGGGTGCTCATTTATGCAGTTGGGTCCGTTCTTTATAGCCTGAAGCCTGTCTGGAGCTTCTTTAATGACGGGGACGAGGAGTGTAGAGCGTATGTGTGTCAGGCCAAACTTCTGAGACTCTTAGGTGACTTAAGAGAACTGACAAGGACACTTGAATTCTGCATTGATTCACAGGGATACTCTCAGGTACTTCAACTAGCAATTACCTGCTTCTCCCACTCCTTTTGTTCTCCCTCTATCTGCCTTCACGGCTATAAATACAATGACTGTGTTTAGACCTGGTTAGATGGAACCAGCTGATGTTCTGGAACAACCTTTCAGTAATCGGGGGTCAAACTTGACCTTGCTGTAAATTTCACGCTCCACCACACATGCAAATTACAGTTTGGTTTAATAGAAGTCTAGTTGCTGAAACATGAGAAAAGAATTGAAAAATCAATAGTTGGCTTAGCTGACCATCTTATTCTATTAGTGCTGGTTTTGTAGAAACCAGTTTTTCAATATTTGGGTTCAATATTAGAAAGCGAGTATGATTGTGTTTAATGCGTGACTAGTTTTGCTCTTCATCAGAGAGAAAGTTTGTTCGCAAACATATGGCTTTGTTGTACATTTCAGCATAAAGAGATTTTTTCAAGAGCGTCTGAAGTTTTTTTTCAGATTGATAGTCATACTAATAATACCGTACCAACCAATTATGTGCATATAGATTTGAAAGAGCGGCCTTCACTTACTCCTTCACTGGCCGTAGGCTGGGCATTATGATTCTTTATGGCTTGGGCTTGAGTAAATGGATTTAGTTACTTGAGTATTTTTTGGCTAGTTTGTACTTGTACTGAATATCAAAAATATAAGCAACTTTAACTCTCTGCTTGATAACATTTGTGATTGAGTATATGTCTCTTTACTCTGCTACATTTGAATGGACACTTATCGTTACATTGTTATTGTGCGTAACAAGTCAGCATCTTTTTCTACCGCGGTTCATTTGTCAATGATTTGACGAAGCAATATCGCCATCTGCAGAATGATAATGTACTGGGTGTTATTTATGAGCTAAATCACGTGAACGCGAAATAGCTGTTGCACTTTTTTGCACATTTGTGTTTGCGTGAGACCGACTTTGTGTTCTTTTATTATCCATTTTGTATCTGTTTATTTACCATTTTGAAAGATTGAGGTGTTAAATTTAATTTCCATATTGGAAAATAAAACCTCATAGCTTAACATCGTTTTTCAGTATTTCAGAAACTTTGAATTAACTTTATTGTAAATTCAGTATGAGTAAAATACTTACCTTCTTTTAAAATTGGGTACTTTACGACTTTTACTCAAGTCTTCTTGTAACTTTTAATGAAGTTTTTATACAGTCTGTACTAATACTCAAGTATTATTGTCAGGTGAAGACCTCTGTGCTTGTGATGATGTAATCCCACTGAAATATGCAATTATTTTGGTTGTAGGTCAAAGTTTAAAACCTACCATGATGTGATTCCTATTTCCTGTCTGACAGAGTTTCCCAATGTTGTGCAGATGGCTAAGGTACGAAGCCACTTTCAGACAGATCAGCGTTTTGTCTTGTATGATAGACTGATGGATATATCAATCTTTTTTTAGCTTGTTTGTGAAGAGGTGAATGTGGACAGATTTTACCCCGTTTTATACCCCAAGGTGAGACTTTTTGTTTTAATATCAATTACTTTTTATTGTTCTTTAATCTTTCTGTTTTTCTCTTTTTAAGGCGTCTAGACTCATTGTGACCTTTGATGAGCACGTCATCAGCAACAACTTCAAATTTGGTGTTATTTATCAAAAGTTTGCTCAGGTAGTTTCCACTTTCGGTTTTATTTTACAATTAAATACATTGTCGACTATTATTAACCCCAGACTTTCTCACAGACGACAGAAGAGGAACTCTTTGGAAACAGTGAGGAAAGTCCCGCGTTTGTAGAGTTTCTTGAGTTCTTGGGAGAGAAGATTGAGCTTCATGATTTTAAAGGGTATGAGACCAAGTATATGAACTTCTTCACAAGTTCTTCACTTGAAGCATGACACGCTTTTAGAGGTTGTCTTGTGGATTTTTTTTTTACTATTCCCTCACCTCTGTCAAACACTTTTGTTTTACTATTTTTACTATTATTATTATTATTTTAGATATTAGATATTATATAATAATAAAAAAAGATTAATTTAGTTAATCACGGTTTGATTCATGGCATATGATTTTTTCCCACCACAGATTTCGTGGAGGCCTGGATGTGACGCATGGGCAGACAGGAACCGAATCCGTGTACCACAACTTCCCAACAAAGAGATTATGTTCCACGTGTCCACCAAGCTGCCGTACACTGAAGGGGATTCCCAGCGGTGTGTGTGTGTGGGTGTGTGTGTGGTGTGTGTGTGTGTGTGTGTGTGTGTGTGTGTGTGTTCTTTTGCATGCATTGAGGTCTGCAGTGTATGTGATGTATGTATGTAGAGAGACAGAAAATTAGAGATAAGCTGAGAGAGAAATGAACAAACTCTGACTCAGTGAGAGAGAGAGAGAGAGAGAGAGAGAGAGAGAGAGAGAGAGAGAAGAGATTTGTGATGAAAAAAAATCTAATAGAGAGACATAAATAAAGAAAGAGAGGTCATCAAACCCAGAAATAGAGATAGACAAACGGGATGGATGGACGGATGAACGGATTGGATGGATCGATGGATGGGTGGGTGAGCGGTGAATAGATAGATAGATAGATCATAGAGATAGATAGATAGATAGATAGATAGATAGATAGGTAGATAGATAGATAGATAGAGATAGATAAATAGATAGATAGGATAAGTATAGATAGCTAGATAGAAAAGGCAGACAGAAAGACAAGACCGACAGACAAAGGATGAATGGCAATAGATAGACAGAACAGACAAGACAGACAGACAGACAGACAGACAGCAGACAGATAGATAGATCAGAAAAGGCAGACAGAAAGACAAGACAGACAGACAAACGATGAATGGATAGATAATAAGACAGACAGACAACCAGAACGACAGACAGACGACATACAGACAGACAGACCACAGACATACCGACAGATAAAAGATAGATAGATAGATAGATAGATAGATAGATAGATAGATAGATAGATAGATAGATAGATAGATAGAAAAGGCAGACAGAAAGACAAAGACAGACAGACAAACGGATGAATGGATAGATAGATAGATAGACAGACAGACAGAGAGGGATTGACAAACAAAGAAAAGCATGAATGACAGAGAGACAGAGAGAGAGAGAGAGAGAGAGAGAGAGAGAGAGAAGAGAGCAAACAATAAGAGAGAAAGATATTAAAAAAAAAAACAAAAGTGAGTGCAGAAACAAACAGACAGAAAACAGAAAGACAGTAATATTGCATCATGTGGTTGTTTGTCTGATGCGTGGTGAGTATTGGGAAGAATATGAGCGATGACATCATTCTGAGACCCCAGAAGTGACCCTGTGCTGAACACTGACCAACAGTCGCCGCTTTTAATTAGCGGGCAAACGGCGTGGCGCGGTGAAAGCCATCTGTCTTCACGCGTGCTCTGATAGACAACAGCGCCAAGGGCGTCCGCTGAGACCGGCTATTATTAATGCTGTCCAGTGGAGCACACGCTTCAGCCCAGACCACAGCCGGACCCTCATGACCCTTCCGTGTCGCCGCCAGATTCTGCTCTCAAAACCTTTCTTTCGTGAGGGTTTTATTCATGTATTTCCCAGCAGTCCACGGGGCTTCGTGTATAACACACTTTTCAGGTTGTGTTTATTTATTATCAATCCCTCCAGGATTTCATCACTGTTCGTGTTAGACACATTTTGTCTTTCTTTTGCCTAATATTTTCATTTGTGATTTTATTAAGATGGATTTTACATGTTAGATGCACATTATTAAATGACGTGAACCACAAAAGTTTGGTTATTTGTTCATTTTACACAATGTGAAACCCATTATATTGAGTTAACATGCTTAAACTAAAAAACACGAATGTAGTACAAAAATTCGAATGATTGTTCATTTTCTGTTCACGCTTGATTTTTTTTTTGCCGAGTTTTTTTTCTTCTTAATACAATCACAAAACATTTGCTTTAAAATTGATTTTATGTTCTTCATGTGTTCACAAAAAAGATCAAATCCTCTCGCAGAAACCAAGTTAAACTTTCATGAGACTCAACTCGCTGGAGAATAAGTTAAAGAAATAATTTTGATTGTTCATTCGTTTTTTACCATACAATATTGCAATATTGAATTTTTTTATCAAAGGAATAACTTACAAAACATTTTTAGTTTAAAAAATGTATACTATATCTTATATCTATTTAAGTTAATTATCTTTTTTATATGTCCTGGTACTGTTTGTATTTTTTTCTACATGTGTTAATAATTGTATTCTATATGTAACATTTTGTATACATATACAGTATTTTGCTTTTTATGTTATTGTCATTCTTCTAGTTTATATTTCATTTATACTTCTTTCATGAAATAGCCATTGTAACCGAGATGGCCAGAAACTTAACCGCCATTAAAACGAAAACCAAACTTTGAACACTAACCTCAGATTTTCCAGGAACAGTTTTCATGCTGAGATTTGAGCGTAATTAAGTATAGAGAGATTGTCAATGTGGCAAACCAGTATTAATATTTATGAGTGACTTCGAGTCAAGCAAACCAGTAAAAAAAAGAGAGATTCATACATTTTTTACGCTTCATAGGAGTTTAAATGTAAACTGTGAGTTTGTCTTTATCTTCTCTTTATCTCACATTTAATTTGCTGCAAAGCCATAAATAAGAAATGCTCTCAATTTGGCATGAATGTGAAGTTAAATAGGAATGTTCCTTTGGCTGTTAGGAAAGAACGTCCATGCAGAATATAATCAATATGTTCTTTCTGAAATATAACTATTAAATTTAATGTATTATTTACCAGGAAACCTTGTCGATATTGATTAGATCTAATGACTTGGAGTATTATTGCATCTCGCATATTGAAACCTTGGAAAAAGAAAAAGCCTTTATTTCAAACTCAACATGGTTGGGCATTTTTTTTTACTTCAGCTCCTTTTTTTTTGTCTTCTGGCCTGTTCGATCTAAAAAGTCGACTTTATTTCCAGTTGCTCACAGTTTCTCGCTGGTTCTCCTTTTCAGCTCCAGAGAAAGCGACACATAGGAAACGACATCGTGGCTGTGGTGTTTCAAGACGAAAACACACCGTTTGTGCCAGATATGATCGCATCCAACTTCCTGCACGCGTACGTGGTGGTGCAGGTGGAGAACGCCTGCACGGAAAACGTCCTTTACAAGGTAATTAATGCAGCATCGATTCACACCGGCGCTAGGATTAAGCAGATCAGAAGTATTTCACTAATATGCAAATCGGGCTGAAAAAATAAATATATAATGAGCTCTGAGTTGGTTTTGCATGTTTTAAAGGATTTTTCTTTAAATCCATCTTTTTTTTTTATTCACAGGTATCTGTGACGGCGAGAGATGATGTGCCTTTTTTCGGACCACCTCTTCCAGACCCTGCCGTATTTAGGAAGGTTCGATTAATTCTCTTTATCTTATTTATAATTTCCAAATAAAACAAATTTTATCTGAGCTATAAATTATATAAAAGTGATAATATAAAATCAGTATTTTTTTTATATTATATAGATATAAATGTGTGTGTGTGTGTGTGTGTGTGTGTGTGTGTGTGTGTGTATGTGTGTATGTATGTGTGTATGTGTATATACTGTATTTATGCAACTATAAGTGCCCATTTTTCCATATTTCAATTCCGGAGCAACCACACACAAACGGAAACACGTCGTCTTTATGCAGTGTTGTGCGTGTGCGTCTTTAAATAATGATTTTGGAGGCAGACGTGCAAATAAGCTTTTATTGGCTCAATAACAGAAATAAAGAAACATTTGACACGTCACAACACTTAACAGGGGCAAAATAACACTTGAAGAAGAAATGTTAAACTAAATACTAATGATTTTACCAAATAAGATTAATATTTGAACAGACTCACCATATTCAATCCGGTAAATCAGCGCCAACAGCTAGTGAGTTAAAAGAATTGAACTTCCCATCTCTAGCTATGACAATAAACAGTTTCTATTTCTAATTCTAGCTGGGGTTTTTTTTCTAGAATTAATAACTCTAATTTCTGGGAGTTGGGGTTTTTATGACTAGAATTTCAGAACTGGTTTTAGTCAAATAAAAACGGCATTGAAGTCATACGAAGCACAAGTTAGATTTGTTAAATAAAGAAAAATAGTGTATCAAGTTAAAAATAATATTAAGATTTAAATAACTATATCAAATTAAAATTGTTAAAAAATTTAAACAATCGTAAAATCAAAATCATTTATCAATAATTTGATAAATAGATTATTATATCTCTGCAATTTATGTATAGGCTCAATTCTTTTGATTATATTCATAATATTACAATTCATTCTTTGTTCAAACGCAGTTGTCCCTCGTGTTTTATCCAGAGTTCAGAGTTTCACGAGTTCCTCCTGACCAAACTCATCAACGCTGAGTATTCCTGCTATAAAGCAGAGAAGTTTGCCAAGCTGGAGGTGAGTTCTGCTTGGTGTTTCACCACCACCACCGGCTCGAGGCATTGAGACGACGCTTCTGGTTGTCCAGGAGAGAACACGTTCTGCCCTGCTGGAGACTTTATACGAGGAGCTGCACATCCACAGCCAGTCCATGATGGGCCTGGGAGGAGATGATGACAAACTGGAGAATGGAGGAGGAGGAGGAGGAAGCAGCAGCGGCTTTTTCGAGTCGTTTAAGGTAATAACAAATCGAATGTTCTACAATGAAAAATCTAATTAAGGCTTGTCGTTGAACTCCTATGCACTGATTTGCATAATGTGCGTATGCAGCATATCAAGTGTCAAATATTTGAGCATGAATAATTGTTGATTGAATACGACTAATGATATTGAGTCAAGGCGCAAACAATTATGAATGCCAACAATATCCTATATAATGAAGAGATCAATGCAGTGGAATTGTTCAGTGTGACATCTCAATACTCACATTCATTTCCTCTTGATTGGAAAGGCAATATAGTGTTTTGTAGTCGGTCTTGTTTCAAATGCAAATCTCTTACTGCATTTTATGTGTTTAAATAATTAATCAGCATCATGCTGCATTTTGGAACTACTTAATAGTAGTAGTAGTTGTAATTTTAATATTTATTTAGTTTTAAACTTAAATAGTTCATAAATAGCACATTCCTGTCTGTCTGTCCATCCATCTGTCTATTAGTCTATCCTTCCATCTCTCTCTTTCTCTCTCTCTCTCTCTCTCTCTCTCTCTCTCTCTCTCTCTCTCGCTGTCTCATAATAATAATAATAATAAAAATAATAATAATACATTTTATTTATAAAGCACTTTACATTTACAAGCTATTCTCAGAAAGAATGCTACAAAAAGCTAAGAATGAGTAAAAAGAAAAACAGAAATAGTTTTTTACATATTAAAATATACTTCTGTCTCTCGCTCGCTCACTCTCTCTCTCTCTCTCTCTCCAACTATTTAATTACTATAAATATTGCATTAAAATTACTATAGTTGTGCGTGTGTGTGTAAGTACACAGTATCACGTGTCAGTATCTGCATTAAAACACTTTAATCCAAGCATAAGGTTCTGGCGCCCTCTGGTGTTCACTTTTGCATTTTATTTTTCTTTTGTGTTAGCGAGTAATTCGGAACAGAAGTCAATCTATGGATGCTATGGGCCTTAGTAACAAGAAACCACACACCGTCTCCACCAGCCACAGTGGAAGCTTCACCCACAACCCAGACACGCCCAAACCCACCGGCATCGTGAGTAGACGTGCTTTTCAGTGTTGCCCATATTATACGCCGTTCGAAAAAACACACACTCAAATGTTGGTCTGAAACACTACAACAGTGTGATAAGCCTGGCAGAGTCAGCTGGCACACTCCGTGCCCTCCCAGTGTTGCTGGTGTCGTCGTCCTCCGGCAGTGCCCATCTCGTCCCTTCACATTCAAAAGACGAATGGCAAATCATTTGAATAGTGGTCAGGGGAACAGATGGGGTCTTCTGTGTATGCCCAGTATCCATCACTATGACAACAAGTGCACAGAAACTTCATACCTGTTGAATGACTGAAGATATTTGTGTACGCCACAAAACACACACACACACACACACACACACAGTAAATTTAATCCGTTGTATTTCCTTTACAGTCTCTGATAATTCCTGGGAAAAGCCCGACTCGTAAGAAATCGGGTCCTTTCAGCTCTAGAAGAAGTAGCGCCATTGGAATCGAGAACATACAAGAGGTTCAAGAGCGAAGGTAAGAGAGAGAAGAATGAATTATTGTATATTTATTCCAGAAACATTTTAAAAGTGTATCCTTTTCTTTTTACATTTTTTAACATTAATGCAAATTTGTTTTAATGAAAATTCGAAGCAAACTCTGCTGGTGTGGGCGTAACGCTGCAGAAGTTTCGGTCTGATCTGAACAACCAATCAGACGATGGATACATGCTGCCGTTATTTGCTCACTAGATGGCGCTATTAGCAAACGTGGACTTTGTTTTAATCAAGCAAACCGTCGATAAACTAACCGAATTTTGAAGGCCTGAGCAGGTTAACTTGACATGGAAATGCAAATAGAATGAAATCTAATTGGACGAAATAATTTAAAAGGTGATGAAAGAAGTCTTTTTTTTAATCTAGTAAAATATTAGACTTATCGTGAACATCAGAAAATGTTCTTACACAAATATAAGTCGGCACACGCGCATGTATGTGTGTGTGTGTGTACAAGCATCGCATATGTAACAACAATTATGAATATCCTTTTCTTATTTCAACATTTGTTTTATAAAAACCTTTGTCTATCTCACTGAGACGTTGATGTTTGCTTTCACAGTAGCAGGGAAGTTTCTCCTAGTCCACAGCGGGCTGCTGATGGCCACGCCCCACTGGAGCTGCGAACTGACACCTCGTCCAATCAGAGCTCGCCTGAGATGCAGACCACCAAGATCATGTAAGTTCCAGCGAGCTTTGTGCGGGGTTTGTGATGGTTTCACTGGAGCTCATGTTCTTGTTTGTAGTTCTGGCATGTGCTTTCGAACTCCGTCTATCCCAGAGTCTCAGGACTTGTCTCGCTCCTCATCCAACGCCAGCAGCTTCACCAGCGTGGTGGAGGAGAACGACCCGGAGCGTGAAGAGTACGACACGGGACTGGTGAGGCCTCGTCCATCTATCAGTGACTCACGGGAGTGTTTACACGTCATATCTACAGCATTTATTACCACAGTGCTTTAGAAACCAAACGCCCCTAGATTTAGGAGCCTTGTAAATGATTGACTTGGCCTGGAAGTTTCATGTTCAAAGTGTGAATTGGCTGGAACAATATTTTCGGGAAACATTAAAGAGTGTGTGAATTATTCTGGCATTTGTGGTGCGGTGGGCTCTTAATTTGTCAGTGCGTTTGTCAGTTTGCATTTTTTAAGTGCCTAAAAGAAATTTTTTATTTGCATGGAATTTCTGAGGTCACACTTACAATTCCAACACCTATAGGTCAATATTTGTATTATTTTTTTTTTTTTTTGATAAAACCTATTTTTGCTAAATTCCTTTTTTGCTCTGGACATTTCGCAAGGTCACAAAATCTTCCAATCAGTGTCAGGGGGAGGGGCTTCTACATAGTGGGCTGTCTACAGTGTCATAACCCCGCCCCCTGACACTGATTTAGTATGTGTGGATTAATAAAGAGCTTTTAGAACCAATTTGCTAAATCATTTTTAATGGTATAACAAAGCAGACATACATGTATGCTTTTATTGGCTTATTAACATAATAGTTTATTTATTAACTGAAATATAATTGTATTTATTTTATTTTAAAAGAAATAAAATTAAATTAAAGCAATAACTGGGCAACGTTTTATGTCTGTGATTGTGAAAACCAGAATACGCCCATATATGGACATAGCAAGTGGAATCATAGCACCGCCTACTGGACATTAAAAATGATATGTAACGTTCTTATTTCATCTATGCGCTTTGAGACACAAACACGAATAAAGTTTGCAAGTTCCAGTATTCCCAGTATCCATAATAAGGTGTAAAACTGTTTTCATGGTTTTTTGTGTGTTTACAGGAAAGTCTTTCTTCGGCCGGGACGCCACACAAACACGATTCCTTCTCGTACGGCAGCGTTTGGTTGGAGGACAGTCCTGGTAAAAGCAGTCCGAGTCATCCACACGGTCAGACATCACTGACGTCTCTCAAACTGACGTGGTCCTAACCAGCTTCCTGTTTCTCTGCATCAGGTCCCTTTCGGCAGCAGTCTGAACCGCTACGCCCGACAACAGAGAGACAGCACTCGGTAAAATACTGTCACTTTACACACACACACACACATGATTATAGTCATTTGTATGCAATATTTTTTGTAATTAAATAGTTTCGGTGTCAATTCTAGTTGGAAAATTAGCCTATTTTTAGACTACAAGGCACTTTCAATTTTAAGACACACTATTAACAAACATCTAATTCTTTTTTTTGTTTTTTTTTTTTTAGATATAAAGAACATAATTGTGTTTTCTCTTAATTATAAGGTGCAGTCAAATTTATTTTCTTATTTTTAAGATACTTAATGTGGCTTTTAGTCCAAAAAATACAGTTTGCTGTTTTATTTTGTTAAATGTTGCTTATATTTATTTATATAAGATCATATTTTAATAATTATATTTTTTTTATATTATATACAGTACATAGACATGATGTAATGTTTATAAAGAAACGATGCAAACTAGGAATGTCTTGCGTGTGGATGTGTAGACTAAATCTGAACTTTTTTTTGGGAATTTCACAATAATTGAACCACTTACATGTCAAATAACTTCAGAAAAAAATAAATATTTTGTGTCCTTAAAAAAGAATCCTACTAATTTATACAAGTTAATAATATGAACATGCTGTAAAAATGTGCATTTAAGTAAATGTTACAAATGATACAATTATAATTTATACAAAGCAAGGCAGCTGCAGCACTGCATTGTGGGATCTGTAGTCAGTGTTAGTGACAATAGTAGCAGCTCAATGTAAAAGGATCTCAAGGGTTTATGAGTTTGACACATATGGTCTATAATCTTGTCTGACATGTGTTGGTCTTGTGCAGAACTGCTGACTGTCCTGCCGCTGTAGGAGACTTCCTGGACTTCATCCACAGGTTGAGAGGATGACGTTTTTTCTGCGGGGCTGAACGTCACAGTCTGGAGAACGGACATGGCCGTGGTCACTCCATGACTTCACTCACATCATGTCTCTTCTGGCCTTGACGCAGAAGAACAGACCTGACTCGGCCTTCTAGAAGTTTCCGAGATCTTGGTCACTCACAACAGAGCGATGGCTCTTGCTCTTTTACTTTGCTTTCTTCTATTTATTGATTGATTTATTTATTGAGTCTCTCTGTGGGTCTTGTAATATTGGGAGATGCTTATTCTGAAATATTAAAGCATACGTGTGATGTTCTGCCTGCACGGACCACGCTGGAGTCCTCGCTTGTGCTTTTCCTTCGTCCCGTGCCGTTTATCGTCGCTAATGCCGTGGAGAATGAATATTCCTAAATGTTCTAAATGTCCTAAAAGTGTCTTTTGTGTGGTGTCAGCGTCACGATAAACCATCGGGTATTTCAATTGATGCCCCCATCATATTCAAATCAGTCAAACATTATATAAAATCAGTGCAAAAACAAACATAAATCAGTGCAAAAAGTGTTCTTTAAGATGTTACGATTTCTGGCCTGGTCCAAACGTCATGTTTCATGTTGAGAGCAAAGGGATCAATTCTCCCATATTTATATTTAATATTTCATCAAATAGAATTTATTAAAAAACTGTTGTAAATAAATGTACACTGATTTTATACACACGTTTGTCTGTTTGTGTATGCTTTCAAAAAGAAATCAGTTGCATTTCTTCATCATAAATGTTAACAAAAAATCAATAATGGAAGCACCACCATTATTATTAATATTGCAATATGAGGAGATTCTCGGTACAGGCTTTATGATTTTATTATCTCCAGATTATTTAGTGGAGAATCTTTTCTTACCCCAGATATCATGTTCTCCGGCTGATGTCGAGCGGCACATTTTGCATTGATGCTAATGAAGCTTTATGGAATGAAAAGAAACACTTATTTATTGATGAGAAGTGACGAGACTGTATATATCGTAACTGTATTTGCGTTTGCTGGAGGTGAAAAGCACAAACTCATCCCGACCGCTTGCTACAAGTGATTGTGTTCTCTTTTGGAACAAGCGCAGATTACGCTACTTTTATGAAATGCGACTGAAACATCTCTTTTTTGTAAATGTAAATGTTTAATAAAGAACAGAACAGATGTGGAATGTTTGACTTGAGCTTCTCTGGTGTTTGTTGCTCTGATGAACATTAAATCTTCTCGGAATTAATCAGTTGTGATTTTTAATGATATCCTTAATAAGAATAAGACCTTACACAGAGAAGCAATACATTAAATGTTAACCAATTAATAATTTCAACTAGATACATTGTTTATGAATTTTATGATAATTCTATTCATCATGGCATAATAGAATTACACTTTACTATATATACTGTGCTTGACATTAATTCCGCAAATGTGATTCTAAATGTGAATGAATCGCAAATGTATATTGAGCAGCAAATGTATGTATTTAAAGCATCTTTAAAATCGTTTGTCTTAAATGTCTGGAACTTTTTTCAGAAACTGCGTCGTATTTGACACGTGATCCGTCTCAACGTCACGTGATACTGAAGCCGTCATTTGATTGGACATTATTTCCGTCTCTCACGTTGTTTTTGATTACCATTTTTGTCTCGAAAGGGAATTATAAGTGTTACTTGTGAAGTAACCCTTAATGTTTTTTAATTGTGTGTTAATAGTCAATGTAATTTTACTCTTCAGTTGAATTATGGTCTCTATATTAAACGTTAAATGTCTTGAAACGAGCGCAAAACAGCGCCATCTAGTGAGTAGACTCTACTCTAGCTGAAAAGGTTAGGGTGAATTTAACTTCACTATAATTACAGTAAAAATGTAACTGATAAGTGTTAGTATAAACGCAATAAATTAACTCCTGCCACCAATGATATTGTGATTTAATGTGTGTTGTTTAATTTTATATGGGAATTATAGTAGTTAATGGTGTTTTATGTTTCAAATGCTCCTCATAATTAAGTCGCGTCAGAAGAAAGGGTCTGCCAAATAACTGTAAAAAGTAATAAACAATGTAAAATTCTTAATATATAATATAATAACATGATATTAATCTATAACATTAAAGTGCTAATATTATATTTACGATTAATGACTGACTTATATTATATGCTTCTTATGATATGATTATGTTATATGAAATGTGTGTATGAAAGCAAGAATCAAAGAAGCAAAGAAGATGGAAATAATCTCTTAATTTTTACTTCCTTTTCTTGGTAGTTATGTTTACTTGGGAGTCATATTTAAGTGATTGCATTCTCAGAAAACGAGATATTTAATAATTATGTAGCCGTAATTATGGGTTTAGAAGTCGAAAGTGTGACTTAGTAAGTCATAATTATGAGATTTTCTTTTTTTTTTTTTTTGGTGAATGCAAAATGTTTCAATAATTAGCTGCACATTAATTAAGTCTCTCTAAAGGAAAAACAGAGTCTGGAAAATTGCCCAAAGGTGTAAGAGAACACAACAGAAGATAAAAAAAAAAGAAAAAACGTGTGTTCACTTACTGCCTAGTGTATAACCTTGTGTAAACATCTACCGTCTTCTTTTATCATTTTAAATTGCGTAAAATTAAGTAAAGAGTGAGAGTTTGACTGTGTGTGTCTGTGTCATGCTTTGTGATTGGTTGACCGCCAAGTGTGGGTCCCGCCTTCAAGTCCAGAGTTCCTGTGATTGGCTCCAGCTCCCCACAAGTGTAAAAGCGGTTCATTAAACTAATAGATGGATGATTGACAGTGAGCTAATTTTAGCTCAGGCCTGAGGGCTCCATGTTGGTGACCATAAAAACAAGCATCCTCCTTTTGTAAACATGCTGAGTTACTCGTATTAAATGATTCAAACACATGTAAAGACTAGAGTACGCCTGTCACTCTTCATGCGTGACCTGCGTGACCTTTACCTCCAGTCTGTCCTGACAGTGACTTTCCGGTGTGACCCGTGGCTGTGGAAGCGTCTGGGTGGTGGGTAAGTGCTAAGGGCCAGTGATGAGACGAGAGCGAGATGGGATATTTTTACACCGGAGCAGCGTGTTGAGATCAGTAATAGCCCCATGAGAGAGTAAAGAAGCTATCTGAGAGGAATATAACACACATGTGTGTCGAAGGTGTGACGGCCCGGCTAAATTAATCTTTAACCGCCTTCCTCTGTCCTCTGTGTGCTTTCTTTCCCCTCTTTTCTTTCTCCTTTTTTTTTTTCAGAAAAACATTTGCCATGAGCGAGTGTTTTTGGACATGTGAGAACACGTCTGTGATGCGAGAGCTTTAACATGAGATGTGCCACATTCACCTCGCTGCTGTGAAGAAGGAAGTGTTCTTCGCGGAGAAGAAGAAGTGTTTTCTTCGTGTCAAACATGGATCCGCGGACGTGTCGAGTGGACGTGTGTAAGGCTACACACACTGTGCATGTGCTGGGGACGCAGCTCAAGCTGATCCTGTACAGGTGAGAACATGAGGAACGCTTGGATTGTCTCTCAATAAAAAGAACAAAAAGATTTTTACAGGTTTTTGTGCAAAATAGATCAAATGTTTTGGGTTAAGTGGCAAACATGTTAAACATTTTTATTTGTATTCATTGTTTAATTAAAGAAAAAAAAGCATAGTTAACTTAGTATATAATAGGAATACTAATAGGAATAATAGGAATACTCTTTATTAGTATATCATGTATATCATAGTACAACTTGTGTATAAATAATCACCAAGTATGACAATGACTGTAAAATATATTTATAATACATACACATATTTTATATAAACAGTATATGTATATGTATATATATATATAGACACATACATGTATGTGTTTGTATTATATATACTGTATATATAATTATAATAAATATTAAATAATTCTAGAATTGATGCTTTATGTTTATAAAAGTTTAAGAAGCACAAAATAAAAAAAGAATAATTAATAATTAAAACACTGAAACAATAAAAACATGTTGAAAAAAACATGTAATTAACAACATAACTGTAATGTTAATAATACAAATGCAGTTAAATAATAAATTTTTCTATTTCAATTTGAATAGAAAATAATCGATTGCGGTTCTTATTAAACATAAAAAAGATTAAAAGGTGTAAACGATAATCGCATCTTTTTAACTGACGTGCATTGTTTTAATTTGTAATTATCACATTTATCCTGAGGTGCAATGTGACTCGTTGAATTAATTTGTCGGCAACAGCGCCCCCTCTCTGCGGTGTTCTGCGTGACATGCTGAGTGGGTGTTTACGGCAGTTCACTTTCCTGTTCTTTACGAATCCACCTGCTCTCGATCAAACAACTGACCAGTCGCTCGCTGAAAGTTTCTCACCAGTTTGAGGAAAGAAATCAAATCGGCAAGTCGCCATGTCAAGCCGATCATTAGCGATCGACACTGACCAAACGAACAGGACGACGTACGTGGTCGGAACAGAGTTGACGATCCATTTAAATAGGTAACGATAATCCTGTATTGTATTCGTAGCGTGCGTTTGTATTGTTTTCATAATTCATCGTCACAGAAGACGCGGTTGTTTTTGCAAATGTTTGGTCCAAACGACAAGAACTAATATTATATTGTGTTTTGTCATATTAAAGCCACTGGGACGATTGTAAAATTTTAATGACGCGGTGCAATTAAAGGTAAACACCACTTTCAATGATCGAAAATAAACCTTTCTACGTAAATTTGCACACGAATTAAACCATTCTTCCATGTTTGTATGCTTTCATTGATTCTACTGACGCAAACTGTATTATTATTCACAATATTCAAGATGACAGAAAACGTGCAAGTTGGCTGTAGAAAAAGTAGTCAACATTTTATTTTACAAAACAAGTTTACAAAAAAGCATTTTTTTTTTTACTTTTTAACTCTTTAATAATTTTGAGTATTTACGTGGGACTGGTGAATGAAGAAATTCTCTGTTTGGTCCCAACAGCTCA
Source organism: Paedocypris micromegethes (assembly GCA_028031935.1). NCBI lineage: Eukaryota > Metazoa > Chordata > Actinopteri > Cypriniformes > Paedocypris > Paedocypris micromegethes. The sequence continues at coordinate 29,199,456 of CM051495.1, read as the reverse complement.
GAATGCTGTCCTTGTTTCAGTTCATCACAGATCTTTTGTTCATTTTCCTCTCTCTCAGCTTTCTAAAAGAAATAATAGAGCTGTTCTTGGGTTTCAGAAGACCTGACCTTTTCAAGATGTTAAAGTCAAACAGCATTAGCTTTCAATTAGGCAAAAGTGGCATAAAATGATTAATAATATCTACACTAATAATGTACAGAGATCTGTACTGTTAAAATCAACTCATCTAATGTGTTAGTGACTATATGTAAAAAAAAATGGTGATTTAATCTGTGCTGTACATTTCTTCACTGTAGGACTTTGTATGACCTATAATACACTTCTGTGTGTTTCTTTCTGTAGGTGTGCGCCGCCTCAGGCCAAGTTCTTTTCAGTGAAATGTACCCCAAACGTGCACTTCAAGTTGACGCCCTCAGCCAGGGCCGGTCCGCCGTACCCTCTGACCCCCAACTCCATCCTCATCATCACCATGGACGAGGCCAGCAAGACCGCAAACGAGGACAAGGTGATCAATGACCTATGACCTAAAACATGCTGATGGTAAACACGCCCACTATCGAAAACCAGCACCAATGACAATGGGCACTTAAAGGTCGGCATTCCACATTTGAGAACTAGAATTCAGAGAAACATGAACGTTCTTGTTTGTCACAGTTGATGGACTCAGGTTGACAGAGGTACCAGCAGGAACTTGTGTGTTTTAAGTGTCGGCACTTTTTTTTTATCAGATCTGCCAACTAAAATCTTAATCTCTGTCCATAAATGGTGTTCAGCTGTCGGTGAGATACTACAGCCAGAAGAGCGAGGAGCTGGGGGACGCTGTGCTGCTCCTCACAGCTGTCGGTATGTTTCATACACTACGTGTTTCTCTAGGTGACTGTAAAAACCAAATATAAGGATTTAATGAGTAAGTTGTTATTCTACTACACACGCTAGGCTCACAGAAAGTTCCTCAAGGTCCGGGACCTCAAAGCTTCTGGAAAAAAATTAAACGTTAGCAACAGTTTCTTTTTTATCAAAGTAGAGTCCAACCAAAAGTCACATTTTGGCAGAAGCCGAAAGCGAAGGCAGGCCGAAAATCATTAAAAAAAATGTAAAATTTTTGGCCAAGTACTTTTTGGCCAAAACCTGAAAAATGAACAACGCTTACGGCCGAAATCCAGGTCAAAACCAACAAATCTTGTAGCAACACCATTGATTAGTATACATTTTTGTGTAAAACCCTTGTGTAAGTTCAGAGAGGACGTGTACTGTATGAACTCATCCTCTCTGTATTCGAACCCAACTGCCATGACTGTGACTGACATTGTGTAATTCAAATGTAAAAGATTTTTCATGGTCTTCTTTCTACTCCTGTTCTTAATGTGGAATATGTTTAACATTACCACTACAAAAAGAACAAATAAAAATGAAATTAAATGAAAAGAATAATTATCAGTTATCATAATAATATAAGTTAATAAAAACTACTGTACAAGATGGCAATACTACATATCTTGTAGTGCCTGTTTCTCTCTCTCTCTCTCTCTCTCTCTCTCTCTCTCTCTCTCTCTCTCTCTCTCTCTCTCGGTCTCTCGCTCTCTCACATTAGGATGCCTACTGTGAAGAGAGATTTACACAGGCAAAAAACGTTTGGCTAATGGCCAAAATACGGCATAAATTTTGTCCTAAATAAAAATGTATACCGAAAACATTGAAATGATAACTGTTCCAAGCTGAAAACGTGCCGAATGTCAATTTCAAGTGATTTTCTGGACGGAAACCAAAATGTGCTTGGACTCTTACTGCGAGCTGCATTACGGCGTGAGTGAATCAGCAAGCATGTTGTCTCTGCAGAGATATCTCTGGACGTGGATGCTGACCGAGACGGCGTTGTGGAGAAAAACAACCCAAACAAGGTGAGCTTTGTCTACTCGTGGCCCGTCATTAAAGATGAGTCACATGTCTCTTCCTGACAGAAGTAGGACGCGCTTAGTTGCAAATTAAAGATGCGTGAACGATCAGGTCGTGAATTGAGATTTTCCCTCTAGGCGGCGTGGAAGTGGGGTCCTGGTGGGCACGGAGCAGTTCTTCTGGTCAACTGTGACTCTGAGACCTCTTTTAACAAGACACTAGACAGTGAGAAGGATGAGATTAGCAAAGTCTCAGGTAGGTCAGTCTAAGCAAGGTCACAGCAAGGTCATTTAAGGTTCATTTATACTCGGAATGGATAAAAAAAATCTAATTTTGAATTTTTGACAGATTTGAAGGACATGTCCAAAATGATCTTACGCACCAATGGCCCTTCTGAGTTGCCCAAAGGCTATAAACTGAGCATGTTCGTCTCCCAGACCGACTCTGAGAGTGTGAGAGTGTTCAGACCTCGAACACAGGGACAAGTGGAGAACATATGGAGTAAGTAAATCCATCCATCTATGGTCCTGAATATAACAATAATCTGCTTTATTGTTGCAAGAAAGTGTTAATCGCATCCACAAATGTACATTCATGCACAGCCACAATCTGTGTGTGGGAGCTTTTGTTCCCCTCAGAGAACCAAGGCCATGAAAGTTAGAAAAAAAAGCACTGAACAAAAAACAGGGAAAGATTGTTGTGACACATGCAGAAACAGAACAATTTCAAATAAATACAAAAATAAATAATAAAAGGGTTACAAAACTGAAGAGAATAACAGCTCCAGAACAAAACACTTAGAAAACAGACACGAGGGACTAACCTGAAACTACCGTAAAACCTCTAATAGAACGCCAAGGCAGTCTAATTTTCAACTCTTCCGTCATGGTGGTGTTTTTTTTAAGAATTAAGTTTTAAGTTCAAGTTTATTTATATAGAGCTTTTCTTAGTCCCAGACCAACGCAAATGCGGATGAAGGAAAAATTAGTCTTTAAAGAAGAAAAATGCCCAATGTTCATCTATGTTCAAAAATTAGGAAAAAGAGTTAAAAAAAGAAAAATGTCCATTGTTCATTGGTGTTTAGACTATTGGCTATGTCCGGAAGAGCAAGGGACATTATATTAGAGGTTTTACTGTGTATACAGTATACAAAACCAACTAATCAGAACCTCTGGAAGTCTAATGGATAAAATGAATAAAAGTCCTAATGGATTTTAAAGAAAAAATAAGTGGTGATTAATTGTTTGATTTTGACTCGGCTGTCATGTGACTATTTGTCAGCAGCAGGTGGGCGGAGTCCATTAGTTTGTTGATCTGTAAAATGGGAATTCATGATTTCAAGATTACAAGACTAGAACAAGCAAGCGAATGTTGCAGGCTTGACATTTACAGTCACTATATTGTATCAAACTATTTTTCAATTCGTTTTATTGCTACATGTTTAACAGGATTATACATACCATATTATAACAAGACATCTGAGTCAATAACTGATCTGCGTGTAGAATACAGAACGAATCATGAAGTTCACACACACACACACACACACACACACACACACACACACACACACGCACGCCAGACTCACAGTTTTTTAGCTGATGACTGAATGTCTGCATCAATTTCAGCTGAAACTCAATGTCTGACAAAATATTTTAAAACAATTGTTTTTTTTATCAGCTACCAAACAAACTAGCCTAGTTAAAATTGAAAATGAAATTGCATGTTAACCACAAAGACGGTAGAGAGAATAAAATATGATCTTTCACAGCATTTGTTCTATTATTCTGCCCATTTTTGTCCGTCTGTCTGTCTATCCATCCAAACATCTGGTAATCCAACTGTCTGTCTGTCGATTGATCATCTATCTATGCATTAATCAATCTTTCTGTTGTTTTTTGTCTGTCTGTCCATCCATCCACGCCCGTATAATGGGTTCTAACCATAACCCCCTATTGTAAGCCTGTTTACTAAATCACATCTGTGTCCTAATACCAGAGCACAATCTTCTCAAGCTGTTCCTGAAGGACCACCTCATGGTCGTGGGCAAGAAGCTCCTCACGCAGGAAGTGCCGTACCTGGGTGGCAACACTGAACTGCAGTTCTACGTCGAAGGCCTTCGCTTCCCTGATAAAGACTTTGGTGGTCTCGTCACCATCAGCATCAGCCTTTTAGAACCCTGCGCTGAGGTGAGTGAGAGAAAACGACTCCTTCTCCACTTCAACGAAACTGCTACTAAAGATGAACTGAATTTCTTTAAGGGCTTTCCTGAAACACCCATCTTTACGGATAAGGTCATATTTCGGATTTCTCCCTGGATCATGACCCCAAACACGCTCAAACCCAAAGAAGTGTTTGTGTGCAGGTACAGCCAAACAGAAGTTATATTATTTTAGTAGATATTTTAGGAGTATAATACAGTAGCTATTATTTTACTGTATACACAAGAATGACTGACATGTGAAACTAGGAATCGTGGGAAATCAAATTCAGGGAGTCCACTGCATTTGTGCAATGTATTTAAATTACATATATTTTTTGTAAATATATGCATCATATGTTTTAGGATTGAGCTCATGGCAGCAAGCCAAAATAAAAAAACATGATAATTTAACAGAAAAAAATATCAGAATCTCTTTATTTATCTCAGATCTTAGATCACAAAAAAACTTTAAAATGTATAGAAAAATATAAAGCATTTCTTAAAATAATTTCTTTTTGCAGCACGAATGATAACTACACATTTTTGAAGGCCATTAGGAAACTGGTGGAGAAGAGCGGACACAAGTTGACAGTGTGTCACCAGTACATGAACCGTGGAGATCGCTGGATGCAGGTCAGAGACGTCACTCTAAACCCAACACCACATCACTGTTGAAGTCAAGAATGTAAATCTGAGTACACGTATGGAGTCATTTTCATTTACTATTAGGAGATTGCTAAACAAAAAAGGTGTATTTTGCAATAGTGTTTCAATCCTCCCTTACGAACATTGAGTAAAGCTGAACATCTGCTCCGTGTTACACAATGTCTTGTTTTATCTACCGGCAACACAATCTGTTAATCCTTGTGAAACCTTGTAAAAAAGCACATTTTTGCTACTTTGTTAAAAATGTATCACTTACTGAGTTACTGTCTTTGTCCAGGATGAGCTCGAGTTTGGCTACATTGATTCTCCACACCACTGGTTCCCAGTTGTGCTGGATTCTCCTCGGGATGGAGCCCTGATGGATTTCCCGTACGACTCTCTTCTGGTCAGACAGAATGGTTCAGTGTAAAGAGTCTTAGTGATGCCGGACTACACAAAAACAGCTAAGCGTGTGTGTATCACAGGGACCAGACTTTGGATACGTGACACGACACGCTCTGCATGAGAACGTCACCAGTCTGGACTCATTTGGCAATCTGGAGGTTAGTCCACCAGTCACAGTGAACGGGAAAAGTTACCCACTCGGCAGGATCATCATCGGAGTGGCATTTCCCACGTAAGCTTCCACTTTTTAACTTACCAAAATTAAACTCTTCTAAGTGTTAAAACATTCCCATAAAGCACAAAGAGTGGACGTAGCATGACTCAAGTGGTCCAGGACTTCTTATGGGCACAGAAGGTGCAGGAGCCCATCGCTCTGTATTCTGATTGGCTGTTCGTGGGTCACGTGGATGAGTTTATGACTTTCGTCCCAGCCCCTGATCGAAAGGTACATTTAACCGTTTAAACAAATTCGTTGAAAACAAATTGAACATTCATTTGAAATCTCATCTTCTAGAAATTCCGCTTACTTCTGGCTAGTCCTGACGCTGGCTACAAACTCTTCAGAGGTTTGCAGAAAAACGGATATGGAGAAGCTGAGATGTTTCAGGGTAAGCCAGTGCTGGTGAGTTAATGTGCTGGATGGTTAGTTAATTTTCTTTTCTCCCGCAGGTTTACCAGAAGCCATCTCTGTGAATGACTTGCTGAGTGACACAAAGTTACAAGCTGAGAATAAATACGTGCAGGTTAGTAAAATCAAGCTAATTATTACACAAAATCTAGCCACGAAAAACTATACGAAAAACTATATGACAAATATGGCCTACAGCATAAATAGGACCCCCGTTTCCAGTAACCCAGTGACCCAGTGACCCAATGATGAGAATCTTCACATATAAATTACTCATAGTGTGAATCACTTCCGCTGTCACGTAACAGACTTTGTTACTGCTAGTGAAAACAGGAAGAAAAACCTTGACGGAGAAATTCTGTTACTTCTGAGTGGGAAATATCGACCACAAGAATTTTGACTCCTTGAAGATTGATAGGAACTGGGCGATTTGGCCTCAAATCAAATTCTTGATTAATTGAACATTTTAACATGATTATGAATAATGAGCGATTATTTTAATAAATTAAATCTTTTTTTTGCCTTCAGTTGTTCTTATAATAAAATTACCAATATATAACTTGCACATTTGAAAACAAAATTAATTATTTTCAATAGTTTCTTAAAAAACATAACATCACGTCATGTGAATCCACATGCAGAAGTGTTTTTTCAAGGGAAAGTAATTGAAATAATTGCTCTGGAAAAATGTGATCGATTAAAGGTTCTATATCTCCATTTTTATTACTTTTCAATTTACTGCCCAGCCCTATCTTCTACTATATTAACATGTAAAAAGCTTGGTTTAGATGCTCTCATCAGCATCTCATTTTGTAATTTACTTTAGTGAAAAGCTGCCTAACAAATATGATGTAAAACACAGTACAATAAAGTTCCTCCCCAACCCATTTTAGAACCTTCTCATAAGAAAAAAAAACATTATCTACTGGCATCTACTGAATTAACTTAATCACAGTACAACTGAACATTTTCTCTTGTGATGGTTTCTCTTTATGTTTCTTAATATGTGGGTCACTTAGTGTACATAAAATGAATGTAAATGTGAGAATTTGAGATTAAATTAAGGTTTTCTTCCCCAGAACTGTATTGACTGGAACAGGGACGTGCTGAAAAGAGAACTTGGGTTGGATGAAGAAGACATCATTGACCTCCCTATCCTTTTCAAAGTGTATGAAGATGAAGAGTCATCCTACCAGGCTGTGTCTTACTATCCCGACATGGTACAGAACATCTTCAGAAGAGATGGATGCATTCACTGTTGTATTTTAAAGTATTTAAAAAGCTCTTCATCTGAAATATGTCATGTGGATTGAAGAAATTTATTTTTTTTCTGATTAGCATCACGTAACAGGAAAAAGCCCATTGTTGTAAATCAGATCAAACATCCTTGAATATAAAGCTATTGAGGTCCTCATGAAGAAACATTTTTAAAATGACATGAGTTATTCTTGAAAGTATAATATTTGGTGATATAAATTGCATGGATGAAGACACAAGAGCAAACTATGGATGAAAGCTGTATGTGTCTTGCCTCTCAGGTGAACATGCTGGTTCTGGACAAGCACCTGGGAATTCCGAAACCTTTCGGTCCTCAGGTGGACGGCGTCTGCGTTCTGGAGAAGGAGATGCGTTCTCTTTTGGAGCCTTTGGGCCTTGAATGCACCTTCATTGACGACTTTGCTCCATACCACAAACTTCTAGGTGAAGTTCACTGCGGATCAAATGTCCTCAGAGAACCTTCGACTTTCAGATGGTGGAACCTGGAGCTGTGAGGGAGAAGAAGATGAAAGACACCATTGTTGTTGTTCAATAATGTTAGGTTTGTCTTCTAATGAGTGATAAATGCAGTTCCTTCCTGAAGTAAACAAAGAAATCAAAGCTTAAGCTTTAAAACAGAAAGTAATCTCGACATCTTCAAGCGAAACTTTGTACAATCTTGCATTCAAAAGTGCCTTCGTTGGTTTGTCTAGATTGATTTTATATGATAAGATCTTATAATATTGAACCATGAAAAAGCAGTCAATAAAAATAACAATTTAATGAATTTGGTAAACTTTTGATTTTCAGTCTCAATCCTTTATTTTCTTTTTGATTTACTCGTACAATATTGCACCAAACAATTGCATTTGTAAAACAAAACAGACTACAGATGTTGTGTTATTTATTATACCAAAGAAATTACAAACACACACACACACACACACACACACACACACACACACACACACACACACACAGTGTACAGTAAATGTATACATTTGTTTGTATATGTAACCACACATTTACATACAGTATATCTTTGCAAGTGACATTTTATAAAACACAATTGTTAATTGTTATGATTAAAAACACTAGATTCTTCACATTTAAATACAATTTATTTTTTTGATTTGTGTTTTCTTTTCTTGCTTTTTAATTTTATCTGACATCTTTTAGCTTGTACGCACAGTTCAGTCTCAACATTTTGCTCTGTGACTTTGCCATACTGGAGTTGTGAGTGAGCACTTTTAGAGAAACCGTGTTGTTCAATCTTCCTAGGTTCTTCTGTGGCTTCTCCAAACTCCACAGTGCTATCATCATGAACGTTCTTCAGCTCTGGTTTGACTGTGTTGATGATTGGTTTTGTCATCAATACTTCAATTTTGTCCACCTTCTCAAAGAAAGTCTTGAGCTTCTGCTTCAGGTCGTCAAGTTCTACAAGCTGCTGCTTCTCCAGAATTGCTTTGAACTCACAAAGTGGATACTGCAAAGTGGTTCGTTCGATAGGATACTCCAGCTCTGCCATGGCCCACCACTCTCTCTTCTTCAGGGCTTCAATAAACTCGATCATGTGGTTGTCAGACTCCACAAATGTAATGTATTCCATGCTTTCATTTGAACTGTAATTCAAAACAATATCTTCACCACAGTAACTTCAAAACAAAAATATATGACTTTTTTTACATTAGTGCACAAAAAAAATTAACAGTCATGGAAATTGTTTTTTTTTTTTAAAGCGTACGTCATTATTTACGCGTTCAGCGCATGCGCCAGGATCCACCTCAACCCATGGTCTACAAATGACAATTACAATTATTTCATACTCAAAACAACAACACTTCAATTAAAATATTTGTATCGAAACGAGTTTTTCACGGTGAGCCTGTTTTAAATATTTCAAAACAATATGATTTTGATCACTTCCGTGAAATTAAACTGACCCGATCAATTTGTCTAAATCAGCGCTGTTCAGGATGGACAAATTCTCCCTGGGTTTTCTGAACGGATATTCGCGAAAACGTTGCCTTATCATAGTACTTGAGTATTACGTTCTCACTCATTTCACTCACTGCATTTGAATGCGACTGATTCATAAAAACATCTTTCTAAACGGAAAAAAACATTGCATTTTTGAAAACAACATAAACGTCGTGTTATGCTTACCAGAAAGTACGCTATTTCAATTTTTTACAAAAAGTACGCTATGATTAGATAATGTTTGGAGAGAATTGACAAGTAACCAATTATACGACGTCCATTGCAGCACGTGACTTTAGCGACAACGCCCCTCGTCGTTACGGTGCGACGTCAAAGTTCCCGTAATATACGTAGTTCGGACGAGACTACGGAAAAAAAATAAACGTGTACAGTATTTTGATTAAAAATGTGTAAAATCTGTGCGAACAGAAAAAAATTAAAACTCATGTAAACTTTTAAAAATGTGCTTTGTTGTAAATAAAAACACAATATTGTTCACATTGTATTGCATTTTCTTTTATTTGGACCACACACACTATTCAATCTCCCAATGAAGTTCTTCTCTGTTAACTTATAATTCCACAAGAGACTGGCAACAGAAAGGTACCAAAGTTCTCAATAGGTTTCTTTTTTTCTCATTCATCAAATAATCTTTTTCTCTTCTCCATCCGGTCTTCCGGCTTCATTCATTATGACCGCACCAAGTGCTCTCATCACAGGGAAGCCAGAAAACCCGTCTGTGCTCAGGTGGACGGCGTCTGTGTTCTGGAGAAGGAGATGCGTTCTCTATTGGAGCCTCTGGGCCTTGAATGCACCGTCATTGACAATTTTGCTCCGGACCACAAACTTCTAGGTGAAGTTCACTGCGGATCTAATGTCCTCAGAGAACCTTCGACTTTTAGATGGTGGAACTGTGAGGGAGAAGTAGATAGGTGAAAGACCAGGTTATCTGTGAGGGAGAAGTAGGTGAAAGACCATTGTTGTTCCATAATACAGGGTTAGGGTTCTCAATGAGTGATAATTGCTGTATAACATTGCTGGATAACAGCAAAGAAAACACTTAACATTACACATAACACTTAACACAAAGTCATTTCCGCATCGTCAAGCAACATGACTTTGTAAAATCACTAAATTAGTATTTAATAGATTTCACATATTTTACTGCTTGAACACAGCGTAAATCGTACTTTGCCAAGACATTTCGAAAGAATAACGTTTTATAATTATGAAGTCCCTAATATTCATGATTTGATTATTTCTTCTACAAATGTTCCATTTTGTATTAAAAAGGAAATTATGAATTTTTTTACTTGCTCTCTGTCTCAAGACAGCACACACACATGCAAATTATACTTTTATTTAACAGTGTTGTTATTGTAATGATTAAGTTTGAAAATCAGTCCAGAGTCATTACAGTTAAAACCACTAGATGTTTTTTTTAAATACATTTTTGAATTTATCTATTATAAGTTTGTAAACATTTTTCTCTTTCAATTTTATCTGAGATCTTTTAGGTGGGACGCACAGTTCAGTCTCAACATTTTGCTCTGTGACTTTGCCATACTGGAGTTGTGAGTGAGCACCGAAACCGTGTTGTTCAATCTTGTTCTTCTGTGGCTTCTCCAAACTCCACAGTGCTATCATCATGAACGTTCTTCAGCTCTGGTTTGACTATGTTGATGATTGGTTTTGTCATCAATATTTCAATTTTGTCCACCTTCTCAAAGAAAGTCTTGAGCTTCTGCTTCAGGTCGTCAAGTTCTACAAGCTGCTGCTTCTCCAGAATTGCTTTGAGCTCACAAAGTGGATACTGCAAAGTGGTTCGTTCGATAGGATACTCCAGCTCTGCCATGGCCCACCACTCTCTCTTCTTCAGGGCTTCAATAAACTCGATCATGTGGTTGTCAGACTCCACGAATAGAAAATCCATAGTCTCATCTGAACTGTTAGCTCAGTGCTTGTCAAATAAACTACCAAGCGCAGTATCTTCACAACAAATGAATCGGTTTGCTAATGTAAGTCATGGAAAAATTTAGAACAAAATGATGCACCGTTTACGCGTAGCTCACGTGCCAGCCGTCCTTCGAGTTCCATTCAAACGATTAAAAAAAGGTAATGCACAAAGCGAAAGTAATTCGAGTCACGATACTCAACTGACGCGGTGAAGTCAATCGACAATGGACATTTTAGCACACTTAAAATGTCTAAGACATTGACATAAAAATACTACGGCAGAATGTATCTTAATTTATTGCTGACACCTTGTCTAAAATCAATAAAGACCCATTGTTCACCGTAGTTTGGAGTACGTAAAAGAAAAGAATAGAATAGAACATTTGTGTCTGCCAAATGACTAGTGAACTAAAGTAAAATAAGTAAAGTAAAATAATAGAATAGAAAATACCTTTATTAGTCCCACAGCGGAGAAATATTTTATCTTACAACAGCAGATTACACACACAGAAGACAGATAATACGTTTAAACACACATAAGCAGACATAAACAAGTAAAAACGTATATATTTAAACTTGTAAAATTTACAATCTTTGTATCTGCCTGTCTAACTTTACAGTAGAGAACAAGTAAAGAGCAATTCCACCGAACACTGAGTTTTGACAGCGTCTTCTCTGAATCGTATAAAACAAAGTACGTTTGAAACGGTAAAAGGAATGTTTGATTGATAGATTCAGCAGCCAATCCAATGAATCCTTTAGCAACACGTGACAGCGCGTGGCATCACGTGTCAACCAAGACGCTCTTGTTTTTCCTTGGGAAAAAGTCAAAGAACAATGTTCGGGAAAGGGGGTTTTCAACTACATTAGATATTTCTCATTCGCAAGCGAACGCGAAACCACAGGATTTGGATCAAGATACGTCTCTGTGTTTCGACGCTTTTTTTTAACACCGCGTGCGGGAATATCCCAATCTTGGAGCTGCAGTGAGTGCGCGAGGGAAGAAGGGAATTTCGGAGGGATGAACACAACAACAGAGTGATGGCTCGGGATCGGTTTTATGATGCTTTCGCGTTGGCCTTTCACTCGGCGGTGGTTGACGCCGAAACAGATGTGTTTTGCAGATGTCGGGGAATCCCTTTGGTGAATTAATGTCATAATTTCGACTCCTTTTTGCGACCAAGAGACTCAAAATGGCGAAGGGCTGGCCCATCCCCCAGGCCTTGTTTCTGATCATAGTGAGCACCGCGGGCCTGGAGACTTGCCCCTCGCCGTGTACTTGTTCCAGTGGTACAGGTTTAATGGAACTACTGGATTGCAATAAGAAGCGACTGAGCACCGCATCACTGGAAGCTCCAGCATTAATAACTTATGCGTGAGTAACGGAAATAGTTGTTTGTTTACATTCCCCGGCGATCTTAGCCTTTAGCATTTCACGAGCACTTGGCACGAAAACAACGTGTTTTCGACACGAGCAGATTGTTGCAAAGCTGGGTCGGTCGTTTATTTACAATACCGTTCGGCATCTGTTATTGTGGTTTTAGTCGTTGTTAGCGCGGAACTTTTAAGGCCTTCACAATCACAGCACGTTAGTTCGCAATCACAGCTTTTCGTGTATGTGTTTTGCAAAATACGATTTATAAATGTATTTTAATTTGTATTAGTACTTAGACTCGCAATAGTGTTTTTTACTTTGAATTCCGTTTTAGTGAACTTAAAGCAATTGGCTTTTTTGCAGGTCTTTTAATCAAAATGAACTTACTGCTGTGCCTTTTCTCGGAGAAGCCACATCCAACATCACGGTGCTTTCACTGTAAGTCTTAAGTGTATTTTCTACATTAGGTTTTCTAGTCTGTTTTTTTTTCTTGTACTTTACTTGTACTGTACTTTTCAGCGTAAATGTACTTTACCATCGTTTTTTGTCTTAGTGTTCACAATCGAATTGCTGAAGTCATTGCTGAACAGTTGTTGCCGTTTTCATCATTGGAAAATTTGGATTTGAGCTCCAACTCCGTATCTGAACTGAGATCTGGATCGTTTCCTCCCATGCAGTTGAAATACCTGTGAGTTTGTGTCACTTTTACTGGACCTCAGTCCTGGAGAAATGCCGCATTTAACCGGCTGAAATGACAGTAAGATGTAGATGACCTCACCTACTTGATGGTTTTTCATCTCTGCGTCCTGACAGCAATTTGAGCAAAAACAAGATCGGTGTCTTGGAGCCTGGCTGCTTCGGAAACCTGACTTCCCTTCTCGTGTTGAAGATAAATCAGAACCGACTCTCTGTGCTGCCTGATAAAGTCTTCACACTTGCTCAACTTCAAGTCCTGTAAGAATTCATAGTGTGCACGTATTCCTTCATTCCTTCCTAACAAATGTTCTATTAATTTATTTTCGTGAAATGTTTTGCAGGGAGCTGAAACGCAACCGGATTCGTGTGGTGGAAAGTCTCATTTTCAAGGAGCTGAAGGGTCTGAAATCACTGAAGATGCAGAGGAATGGCATCACAAAGTTGATGGATGGAGCTCTCTTTGGTCTGGACAACATGGAGGAGCTGTGAGTTTGCTTAAAAGGCTTAAAAACACGTTTTCTTTTTGTTGTTTTTCTCAGTTGTCTCTGAATTGTAGACAAAACATTTTGATTGTTTTTATTTAGAAGCTATTTTAACACAATTAATTTTCAACTAGTGCAATTGGTCCAAAAAATGCTCCTCTTAAATTCAGCAAACCATTAAAAAATGAATATGACTTCAATATGCATCATAAAGGCATTATTGTAAATTATTCTGGATCTTGAAGAAGTTCACAAATGTTTACTTCACATGAGTCTCGTGTAAAGATTAAAGGCTGAATCATGTTTTTTTTTTAGTGAGTTGGAGTATAATAATCTTACGGAGCTGAATAAGGGTTGGCTGTATGGACTGCACATGCTCAGAGTTCTGCGGGTTAATCAGAACAACATCGGGCTGATCCGAGCTGATGCATGGGAGTTTTGCCATCGCCTGGAAGAGCTGTGAGTCAATTAGATTTTTAATGGAGCTTTGATTCACTGGAGCTTCTAGTTCTCTTTGGGGCTAAATTGTCGTCACTGTGCTTTTTTTTTTCCAGGGATTTGTCTTTCAATCACTTGAGTCGTCTGGAGGGTTGGGTGTTTTCTGGTCTCAGTCTTCTGCAAAGCCTCAACCTGGGTGACAATCAGATCTCTCACATGGGAGAAGGAGTTTTCAGCGGCTTGGCTAATGTCCGCACATTGTAAGACATCGTAATTGGATGGATGGATGGAAGCTATTTTTGTCACAAATCTGAGAATTTTCATATCAGTACAAATACCAAGACAGTAATAATTTTGTTTTAATGAATTTATGTTTTAAAGATAAAAATAAAGAGCATACACAACACCTTGGAATTAGCTTGGTGTAGAATTAATTCATTTACCCCTGCTCTGCCTCACATTGTTGCAGTTGTTTGACAATTTTCACACTTGTCTTCATTTCACAATATGGTAATTCAATATTTTACAAATAATCATTAGTTTTCAAATTTTCTTTCATAGGTAATTTTTTTGTAATGGGTTTGCTGGAAGCAGTGTTTTTATACAAAAGTATAAAATATTAGCATCTATGGTCTAGTCAAGGGGTTTGGCCTGCGCACCATCTCTCCAAACCTTCCTGAATCACATCCACTGGCACAGTTTCTCTATAGTCGGCAGTGCGTGAAAACCGTCCCATAATGCCCCCAAATACCAGCCTGTCCACACAGACATCCTATTGTACATAGAAAGCCTACAGTAGGGCACAAACTCAAGGACGACGTGTGAATTCAGCTAAACCACTGACGATTTTTTTCCTGCGCTTATGTTTTTCCAGAGACATCCGTAATAATGAGATTTCTCTCGCCATCGAGGATTCTATTGGCATGTTTGTGGGTTTGAAGAGACTGAACACACTGTGAGTTGATGCTTTGTTGTTCTGGCCGTAACTGGAGAAATGAATGGTGTCCTGACGTATCCGTGCTCTTTTCTTCAGGGTTTTACAGAATAATAAAATCCGAAGCGTCACTAAAAGGGCGTTTGAGGGGCTGATGGAGATGGAGCAGTTGTGAGTGGCTTTTATTATTCTATCCAAATATAGAATATTATATACATTTATAGGGTGTATTTTTAAAATGCAGTTTACTATATGAATAGAATATTAAAAGCAATATCAGAAATGTTTTCTTTATCACATTAAATGTACTGTATCTAGTTTTCAACTCCTATTTTGCTCTGTTTTCTTCAAAGGGATCTTAGTAAAAATGGAATCATGTCAATTCATCCCGACGCGTTCTCACATTTAAAACTTAATACACTGTAAGTAAAGTCTCTAATATTTTCTTCTCTTTCTCGCACACACACATACATTTTGCATCATTTTGTTAATTCATTTTCATTTATGCAATTGTTATAATAATATACTGTACTCACAATTATACTTGTTTGTTTTCCTATAGTGACGGTTACTTGTAATATTCGATGTAGTTTTTTTTAATTCAGAACTGCAAACATGTCTGTCAGCTTTAGCGTTCTGCTTTCATTTTCTCTACTGACTCTTACACAGTAGACAATATTCTACTGTGTTCAAGATGTGTTCATTTTCATAGTCTTAATAATTGAAATATACATTGTCATAAACGGTTATATGTTTACTAAAGTTATCACATTTTTAAAGTACGTTTTTGTGTACTATCCAATTTCGATAAGATATAAAAAGACGATTTTTTTGCTTTGAGTGTATACATTTCAATGTGGAGGTGGAATGTTTTTTTTTTTTTTTTTCCCTCATGGTCCGTGTGTGACCTTGAATCCTCAGTGACCTGAACACCAGCAGTCTCCTGTGTGACTGTCAGCTGCAGTGGTTGAGCCAGTGGCTGAGCGACGGTCATTTCCAGCAGTCCAGCACTGCCGTCTGCGCTCATCCCGCCTTCCTGGCTGGATCCAGTGTCTTTGTCATCAATCCTCAAGAGTTTGTCTGCAGTAAGTAGCCCGACTCAGCCCTACCAACTCACTCCTGCACTTGTTTATTTCATCTATTTAAACTCACTCACTCACTTTAACTGCTTCATGTGCACACTTTTAATGTGTTGTGTTAGCTTTGTGTTAGCTGATTTGTTCGATTGTAATTGTTGTATTTTTGCACTTTTTATTTTATTTAGTGACCATACACTGTTTTGAAAGTTGCTTTCAAGTCAATTTTATTGTTTTGTTATATTATACATTTGACCTAAACCAGCCTCTGTAAGGTGAATTGGAAATTACAAATTGAGAATTTTAGTGTGGAAGTGGGGACATTTAGTATCAAGTATTGACGCACTCACCTCACTATAAGTTGAGGTGCAAACGTATATCAAGATGTTGTGATCAATGTCTCACACTTTCAGAAAATCATCAAACAAAACCCTCAGAACACATTAAGAAATTGCTTTTTTGCCATGTGTTTCTTTTTGTAAAGAAATGCTGTTAATTAAATGGAGGATTTAGTTCTCTCACTCTTTTGTTTGGCTGAAAGGAACAGTTCTTTCTTTTTTAGGACAAATTTTTTTGTCTTTTGGTTCGGCCCTCCACAATCGTTTTGTTTGTTCATGTGGCTGTAAATGTGAAATAGCATAACAACTAAGGTGCACTTGCACGCACACATGTATTTTAGGATTATATGTGATAAAGGATGAGGAACTAGTTATTTGCTTTTCATTTTATAATCCAGTACTTATAGTCCAGACAAGTACTTGTTCATATGGCTGTGCAATTTATCGAAAAGTAATAAAAATTAGCAACTTATAATCATTCAAATTTCTGTTGTTGATGGTCAATATATAATCATATATTTCAATTCTTTTAAAATCAAGTAATGCACACTTCTTACTTTTTACACTATTTAAAATGTTTCACTTTTAAAATGCGGGTATATTTATTGTACAAAACTTGTCAGTGAACTATGAGGGCAAAAAAAAACATCTAAAAAAAACTATCATTCACTAATCGTAATAGTGTTAAAATGTCCAATTAATCGACATTTAGATTTTCTGGCTTAATCGCCCAGCACCACACATAGATGAAGTGAACTCTGGGTAGGTTTGCTTAAGGTGTGATCTTTGTTAAAACCACACGCCTTTTTGTTCCGCTTTTGTTCGACCTTGACAAATGAATCACAGATCCTTGTCATGCACAAGGTTTTGTTTGCAATATTTATGTAGTTTTTGCAAAAATAGCCATGGACATCTGCATCAAAGTGAAAACCAAATCTAGATATTTGGTGCCGAAAAAATGGTGCCGAAAAAACGAAAAAAATGTCAATGTCCTTTTATTTCCAAATCTCCCCTTATTCCTCTATTAATCTCCATAATTTCCTGACTGACCGACAGACTTTTCAATCTATCCAGGAATAATTTTATGTTGTCTGTCCATCCATCATTCCATCCCTCTATTCGCCTGTCCATTATGAATGAGGATGGGATTTGTGACCCTACATCAGAATATCAAAAACAGCCATGGACATCTGGATCAAAGTGAACACCAAATCTAGACTATTTGGTGCCAGTCAAAACAAGAAACCTATCAGACTTTTTTGGTGTGAATTCAGCTTTACCATCCGCTCATTTTGCCAACCTGTTCTTCTGTCTGCAGACGACTTCCCCAAACCTCAGATAAGCTCTCATCCTAAGACCGCCGTGGCCTTACGCGGGACCAACGTGACTCTGAATTGCTCTGCGTTCAGCAGCAGCGACTCTCCCATGAGCACAGCGTGGCGTAAGGACGGAGAGGTGCTGTACGAAGCACAGGTGCAGAACTTCGCTCGCTACCAGGACCACCACCTCCTCTACACCGCCGTCCTTCACCTGCTCAACGTCAACTTCACCGATGAGGGCCAGTACCAGTGTGTCGTCTCCAACCATTTTGGATCCAACTACTCCAGTCTGGCCAAGCTCACTGTCAACGGTTGGTGCTTTTCAGGCTCACGTCAGCTTTATTGAGATGGGTTGTCTGGAGAATTGTTGCTTTTGCCATCCATCTTTTTCTTTGTCTGTCTGTCCATCAATATGTATTTTTAGTGCTCATCTGTCTGTTAATTTATCAGTCTTGATTTCCAAATCTCCATTTCTTTATCTATCTATCTATCAGTGCGCATCCACTCAGCTAATTTCTTGACCGACTGACAGATTTATCAAAGTAATTTATCCAGGATTATCTTATCTGTCTGTCCATCTATATGTATTTCAAATGCACATCTGCCTAAATTATCAATGTCCTTTTATTTCCAAATCTCCCCTTATTCCTCTATTAATCTCTCCATCAATTCTCCATAATTTCCTGACTGGCCGACAGACTTTTCAATTTATCCAGGATTAATTTTATTTTGTCTGTCCATCCATCATTCCATCCCTCTATTCGCCTGTCCATTATGAATGAGGATGGGATTTGTAACCCTACATCAGAATATCAATCTTCATTCAATATTCAAACAAAAAAATCACAAAATGTTCTTTCAATATCATAATTTGAAATCTATTTTTTTATTCTGTGACCAATAGACACTATTTTTTCAGCAAAAAAATAGCATTTACAATAAAGAAATCCCTTCTGATTTCCACAGAGCTCCCAAACTTCTTGAAGACACCCATGGACCTGACCATCCGCACGGGAACGGTGGCTCGACTGGAGTGTGCCGCAGAAGGTCACCCAACACCTCAGATCGCCTGGCAGAAAGACGGAGGGATCAATTTCCCCGCAGCCCGTGAGCGAAGAATGCATGTCATGCCGGATGACGACACTTTCTTCATCGCCAACGTAAAGACGGAGGACATGGGCGTGTATAGCTGCACGGCAAAGAACGAAGCGGGGAGCTTGTCAGCCAATGCCACCCTGACAGTGCTAGGTATGACAAATATTAAAAACCTTGAATTTTTTTTTAATTGTTTTTTTTTATGTAAAAAAAGAACATCTTCATCACAAAAATCACCTCTTTCTTTTCAGAAACTCCTTCGTTCCAGCGCCCTCTAGAGGATCGTTCCGTGGCCCGAGGCGAGACCGCTGTCCTCCAGTGTATCGCTCGCGGCAGTCCCGCCCCTCGCCTCAATTGGACGAAAGACGACACGCCTCTAAGCCTGACCGAACGGCATTTTTTCGCCGCAGCCAATCAGCTCCTCATAATAGTAGACGCTGGACCGACTGATGCTGGGAAATACACTTGCATCATGTCTAACATTCTTGGTACAGAACGTGGACACATCTACCTCAGCGTTCTCCCCACCGCCAACTGTGACCCTGTTGCCAGCGTGTACAGTCAGGATGGGTGGACAACCGTTGGAATTGTGGTGATGGTGGTGGTCTGCTGTGTGGTTGGCACTTCCCTCGTGTGGGTCATCGTCATTTACCACATGAGGCGGAAAAGTGAAGACTACAGCATAACAAACACAGGTCAGCTTCATCTAATTACATTTGGTTTGATTTGGACAAATTGGTTATTATTTAATATGATACGTTTCATTTCATATATAATACTAAAGTAATGGTATGAACGTTTATTTTTTGTGGATGTAATTGATTTATTAAAATGTATTTTAATGATGTATAGTGGGACTTGACCTACAAGTTTAATGCGTTCCATGGTCGAACTTGAATCTCAATTTGCTTGCCTGTCAAATTAATTTTCCTCATTGACGAAATTTAAAATGCCTTTAATTCGCTCCAGTGCCCAAAATGCCACCACATATTGTTTGTGTCACACGTTATTAAATTAAGATTAAATTAAATATTTTTGCTAACATGGTTGAAAAGGTATATAAATATATTGAATAAGTTGAAATAAGTATATAATATTTTATTCACTTTATTTACATACAAATGTAAACGCATCAGTTGGGATTAAAAACTGGAGTGACTCCTTTTGTTTTGAAATTTGCATTGTTGGCATGTAGCGTTTTTATGGAGTTGCCATGTTCTTTACAAACACTTTTTTTCTAATTTCACTTTTTGATTCAGTGGAAGTCATTCTCCTCTCAGCATTGTCACTAAGTTCTTACTTTCATGGGAGGCAGATTCACACAGGAATTGGCTCAAAGCACAAAGCAAAAACACTGCAAGTGCAATGGATCTCAGCGTTTATTCCGTTTGAACATGAGAAGCGAACAATTTCAGCGAAAAATCAATCATCTGATGACTTGTGTCTTGAAAGAGTTGTAGACCAATTACCTGGTTGGTTAAAGCATAACTAATGTGAACATGTTTTGTAAAACCTTCCTTTGACCTCATTACAGATGAGATGAACCTACCACCCGACATTCCCAGTTACCTCTCGTCTCAGGGAACGCTGTCGGAGCCTCCGGAGGGATACAGTAACTCTGAGAACGGAAGCCATCAGCAGCTCATGCCCTCTCACGCCGACGGCTTCATCCACAAGGGCAATGATGGTGATTTACACTTGACGTTGAGGAATTTTTTCAGAGAAATGAATGAATGAATGAAGACTTTATTTATCCCACTAGGGGACATTTCTTTGTTTGCAGCAGCAACATTTGAACAAATGTGCAAAAAATGTGCAAAATCTAAGATAGGAATAAATAAACAAAAGGTGCAAAATTACAAAACAGTAAGTAAAACAAAATGTGCAAAAAATACAAACAGTAAAATTACAGTGAGACAAAAGGTGCAAAAACAAAGGTGCAAAAATAATACACAGTAAAGAATTTACAGTGCAACAATGTTGAGTTAAGATGCATTGAATGTTACTTGAAATGTAAAGAAATAAAAGTTTTAAAAGTTTGCCATGTTTTCCAGGAGTGTGTTATGGCGAAGTAGGTGGTGAAGTTGAGGCCGACCCAAATGGAACTCTGGATGGCCATGTGAGCTCCTTTTTCGGGGGACGAAGCAGCTTCCACCATAGCGAAGCCAGAGACGGACAAGCTCATGTGCCCAATGGTCTGTATTAGAGCTGCACAATTAATCGTTTAAAAATTGTGGTCTCGATTTCACCCACCTCGTGATCTTAATCCAGCATTTATACGATACTGCTAATTTTTTTTGACCAGAAGATGAGACAGTTGAGGACAAAATTATTAGCCCCCCCTCCAACAAAATAATAATTGTTTGACAAGTATTTCAAAAGTGCTTTTAAATAGAGCTAATAATTTTTTATTAGGTTTTTCTTTTCTTTTCAACATTACTTTTACATTACATTTAATTTTACTCTCCATGAAATTTAAATCAAAGAGTAATATGTGTTATTATATTGCTGTTTGTCAACACGATTTCCAGGATTCAATTATTAAAAAAAATATCCAGAATCATGATCTGTATTCTAAGCAAATAGAATTGTGATTCTCATTTGATCCAGATTTGTGCAGCTGTAGTCTGTATCAACTCGAGAATGTCACTATATACGCTTAGTTTATGACCAGTGCTTTTATAAAACGTACTATTATTTCGGGAAGAGTTTTATGTAACCTCTAATTTCTGTCTATAGCTGGTCCACTGGTCATCTGCTCCGACTGCTACGACAATGCCAACATCTACTCACGCACACGCGAGTACTGCCCGTACGCCTTCCTGACGGAGGACGATGCTCTGGTGGCCCAGATCGCTCGGGACGGTCATGCGGAGCGGGACCAGCACGGACACCCCGACTCTGAGCTGGAGAGCTTCATCGGTCAGCAGAACGCATCCGTCTTCCTCAGCAGCCGAGAACCACGTCTGCCAGCGTCACAACACTACAGGACCGGTGAGATCAGCACAGCCACGCGTTATACCAGATCTGGGCTTTTTACACCCCCGGGGTCCATTTATAACGGGCCTGTGTAAGGTTAATTTAAATTAACTTTTTTTTTATTTTATTTACGCAGGCTAAAATACATTGGCTGGTTTTATAATTAAAGTGGTCTTTATTTGGGTATATATTAATGTAATATGCATAACAATTAACTTTTTTAATTGGTGTTTACTGATGCATTATGCATATCAATGGGGATTATTGCGTATTTGTAAAGAATTACCAACTATTAATATTTGCTTTTTCTCTTGTGGCCTTCCTTAATAAAATAAATTCAATTTCAATACAATTAAAAAAACTTTATTAATCCCCGCGTGGAAATCTCTTTTCCAGTTGCTCTCAAAAAAAGAAAAGAAAAAAAGAGAAGAGAACATAATAAATATACACCTCTACAGTACTGTATATGTATCGTTTACGTATATACTAAAAAGTGAATCAAATTCCATTAACCAAAATAACCACTGGAAATGTGTTATTAAATAATCTAACCACTTATTTATTGTATCAGAATAATTATAGTATCACAAGTCTTGCAATATGTGTAAAATGTGAGACAATATTTTTTTGCAGAGCTTTTTGCAGTTCGAAAAATTGACACAAGCACAGTATTGAGATGTGATTTTTTTTTTTTTT
>CM051495.1:29159077-29177038 GCA_028031935.1 Paedocypris micromegethes | reverse complement strand
TTTTTTTTTTTTTATTATATATAATATTATTTTCTATTCTGAATTCAAGATCTTCGCAAGGCCTAACAGTTTTATGGCAAGCTGAAATAGCATTGTGCTGTTTTTTTAGGCAAGCAAAATTATCTTTCCGCTGTTGTTTTTTTTTAGTAACAAAATTGAATTCAGATTATTCTGTTGTTGTTGCATTGGCGCAGTCATTTACAATAGTCTTTTCTGCCTCAGATCTCCAAGCCAGGTCGTTCTGGGATGCTGAAGAAGCCCACTGCTCCGTCTTCCCCCAGGGCTCGGTGACTGTACACAAGCCCCCTGCACCTTTATCCAGCGAGGACGGCCCAGACGAGAGGAAAGAGCCGCTGAAGGAAGATTCATACAGGACTAGCACACAGGAAAGCTCCTCTGAGCCCACATAAAGCCGTCCAGGACCACCTTTGACCCCCGTGTCTTGACCGTCGTTTGCCTCCCAGTGTCAGCATCCTCATCTAAGAAGCCTCGATTAACCTGCCAAACCAAATGCCTCACTCTTCAGGGTTTACGCCGCCCCACCACCATTTGTAGCCCACCATGCCTGGTTTGTTCTGCTGGGGTCTTTTGGGAGGTCAACAAGGACGTCTTGTTGATATGTCTTCATTCCTCGTCCATTTGATTCCAACCCTGATGTTCGAAAAGTGTGAAATTTCCACGAACTGGACTCTTGGGTCGTACGGATCATGCCACGTTTTGCCCATTTTTTTTTTTCCCCCAAGACTGTCGGTTTATTTTCTCCTATGCCAAAGCTTTTTGTGGACCACTCCTTTAACTTCCATTCGTCCATGTAAAGAACTTAAACTGACGTTGACTGTGAACTGACTTTGATTGGAACGCCTCAGCAGGGGCGATGTTGGTTTTCTTCATTCCCAGCAGCAATCGGTACTGATGAGAGTCGACGTCACTCTTGTCTCAGACCAAAGTTACCGACATTTGTCACAAATGCAAATGTTTTTGTGCATTGCTTCAAATGCATTCGAGTTTCCAGCAGCACTATAATAGAAACGCTGAACGACAGAATACGTTGCACATTTGACAATCCGCCCGATACGGCCTTATGGAGATACTGATCTTCTATCTATCGTTTGCCTCCGAAGTGTTTGTGTCATTTGCATAACCCGGCTTAATCTGCACATTTGTGGGCTGCGTTTTTTTTTTCCTTTTTTTTTTTTTCCTTTTTCTCTCTTGCAGAA
Source organism: Paedocypris micromegethes (assembly GCA_028031935.1). Taxonomy (NCBI): domain Eukaryota; kingdom Metazoa; phylum Chordata; class Actinopteri; order Cypriniformes; genus Paedocypris; species Paedocypris micromegethes. The sequence continues at coordinate 29,175,821 of CM051495.1, read as the reverse complement.
ATCCAGTCTTAGCCTATGTGTTTGCCATCACAAGCTTGATCGTTTAAAGCTGCCGATTTGCGTTTTTCCAGACAGATCATGTGGAATTTAGCTTTAGAGTTTGGTCTGGTTTTGATGGGTGTAGATGTAAATGCCACTCACTCGTCCATGAACAGGTTGCGATTGACGAAGTGTTTCAATCCGGAGACTGTGAAAACGCCTTAAAAGGAGGAAACGAGCAGACGAGTGTCTTGTATGTAAAGTGATGTACGTTTATCTACTATTAACAATAGCCAGAGATGCTTTGTAGGCCGACACACATGGTTTCCTTTACACCGTGATGCCTTGATGTTTCTTTTTATGCTTTGAACAGTGTTTTTTTATGAACCTTTGCGTTCGATGAACCATAATGTGTGGTTAGGAACACAAGACGTGTTTGCACTTTTTGCGCCTTACAAGAGGTCATTCATTTTTCATGGTACTCTGCCTTTATTTCTTTTAGGAATGTTATTTTTTTTTTTGAATCACTGGCCTCTTCTCCATCTCCGAGAGCCCTCCATCCCGTTCCATCCCGTTTGTTGCCTTTTGCACAGTTTGTATTTCTTCTTTGGCAGCGTAACTAGGATTGCAGTAAGCGAACAAGCTGATGTCCAGTGATGTGACGTGTCCGTCCCGGGTCAGTTCCTGTCGTTTGTGTGCCGCGCTTGTTTTCCGGAAACATGCCTGCGTTCGTCTAAACGCATAGTTTTTGCCTCGTCTGTGTCAGCCCAGCAGATTTCTACAGTCTTCGGATTTCACGTACTACTCGACTCCAAAGAATAAAGTCCACACGCATCGAAAGTCCCCGCTTCCGCGCACCAAAGTATAACGGCAACGCTACGATAATGTTGAAAAGCTGCTTTTTGTGTCATTCTGTTCAAGTGCATTTGTTTTGTGAGCTCTACCTGTACATTGTGTAAAGCATGTATAAAGATTATGGTTTCAGGAGATTTCTTGACATTTAGCTGACATTTAAACAATAAAACGATGTGCACAGACGTGCGAACCTTTAGTGATGGTGCGCACGTCCCAGCGCGTAAAATCTTCACGGTGTTTTTGTGTGATTATTGCTTGTGATAATCGTTTTGGTTACTGTCTTCTTTAAATATACATTTAAGCTTTATGTACTTAAAACTTTTCACATTTTTATTTTACAAGGAGATTTTAATTTTTTATTTTATTTATATTCTGAAATGATGTCAAGGTCTCTTTGAGTTAAATTCATCTCTTAAAATGAATTCCACTCTTTGAGTTGAATGAAACAATCCACAAATTACGCTATTCCCTTTCTACTTGTATCTTGTGTCTACTACAAAAAGGTTTGCTGTAAAGGGATTTATCATTATGTAAGAAAATGACTATATATATACAGACAAAAACAGTACCTAGTATTGAGCATTTTTCCACATGTACATACAACAACATAGCCAACACAGAAATCTCAGTGCGGTTCTTAGTGGCTGGTGGCAAATATTTTTGGAGTTGGCTTAATTCAGTCATGTTTTAATATTCTAATCATTATTTGTTTAGAACAGTGGTGTCCAAATTTGGTGTTTGTGATCCAAGGTGTCTGTGATTGGTCTGACACCTTGGATTGGTGGCCGGCCAATCACAGAACAGGACACACATTCACACTCACACCAAAGTCCAGTTCTACTGACAGGACTGTTGGAGGAAATCACGCAAGCATGAAGCAGACATGCAAACTCCTCACTTATGGCCTGGAATTGGCTCCTGTGACCAGAAAAGCAGTTCAGCAAAAGGATAAATGGAATTTTTATTGTTAATAAATAATTGGTGTCCACGAAAGTTTTCTGAACTTGTTGGATTTTACTCCATAGGGTTTAGAGACATGCTTGAATTCTGCTAAGTACTTGAACCGACATTTTCCCTTCCCGTCCTTCTGGAGACGTGCTGAGAGAAATTACAGCAGCCAGATCAAAGTTTGTACCTCCGCCTGCCGCTAACCCGCTTTACTCCACTTTATCAATAATTCATGCAAACACCAGACTCGCTTTGGATTATTACACTCTTCAAATGGCTTGTGCTGTGCTAGCAGCGGCCTGCTCCTTTCGGAAAAGAGCTCGGGATGTTGGTTTCAGACAATCGCCTCACTATCTTAAGTCCTTGGATTGGCACTATTTAAAAAAAAAAAAGATTTGCTTAAACTAGAGAGGGGGTTGTTGTTTTTTATGGGTCTATGTGAGAAAAATAAAATTCTGAAAACAAAACTCAATCCCATTTCTTTAATTGAAAAACAAAAAGTCAAATATGTCATTGATATTATGCACGTTGTGTTATTATAAAGGTGCTGGATGTATAAATGCAATGTCAGCTTTGCTTTGAACTTGTTGTATTCTTTCACTTGACAGAATATTCTTACTTCCCACTTATGTAATATTAAGTGGGAAGTAGAAAAAAGTGTGAATATCCCCCAAAAAGTGTGAATATTCCCATTTACGTAATTGGAAATGTGCGTGAGACTAACATGAACGATTCAAGTCATTTTTATAAAGAAAGTGAGGTGATGGCAATAAGAATCGTTCACAGCATATGGTGATTGTTCAAGAACAGAACACCATATGATTAGGATATTTCCCTTTTGGAGTGCAAATAGTGAAATAAAAAAGCATTTTAATGCGGTTTTAATTATATAACCAATTACCCCTCCACACACAAACACACTACATAAACTAGACAGATTACAGAGCACGAATGTGACTTATCTTGAATTGTTGATATGCAACATGGGTCTCTAAATATCAAGTGTGAGTACGTCTGTAAATAACTCTAGGGATGAATACACCTAACACAGTGAAATGAGTTTCATGTCTGGTCCTGCACGACTATAACTAACAGAGTCTGTGTGTTTCCTGCTGCGCTCCCTTCGTCTGATCTTAACGCCCAGGGGAAATACAAGGGCTGTGTTTTGGAGGGAGCTGATGACTGAGAATTAAATTGGATTGATTACAAGCACAATAAGACCCTGCTTGAGTTTGTCTGGACTAGTCTGTAATTAATCAGGGAAGTGAGAGCAGCGTCTTCCTGGAGCTTGACGGAAAGGTCTTCCTCATTACGGCTGCTGGATGCACTTACATGTGCTCACCAGTGGGTGGCAGGAGTTTGTTTCGTGTTTAGTTTCTTTGGAGATTGTATTTACTACGGTAATTCGAGTTTAGGACTGCACGTTTTTTTCATCAGTTGTGGTTAATATACATTATTAATCGGGATTTTCTGCATAGCTGTCATTGAACTAAGCACATCTTCCTTTGCCTTTTCCCACAAATGCTTTGTACACTATGAGCAGTATTAGGTGGATGAAGCAGATTGGAGTTCGTGTGACTGAATGGCAGAGCTGAGTTATGTTTTTAATAAAAACGTCAGTTGTGACCTAGTGGTTAGAGCGTTGTACCTAGGTTGCAAGTTCAAATACCCGAGCCAGGAACCACTAGTACCACCATCTTTGAGTAGAGCATTGAACGTCCGGTACGCCGCCACGGCTTGATGCTGCCCACTGCTCCGGGTTTGTGTGTGTGTGTGTGTGTGTGTGTGTGTGTGTCTTCACGCTTCACTGGTTCGATGTGTTAAATGCTGAGCACGAATTGGTTCCAACCAGACCTGGCCAGTCCCTTCCACTCCACACCTGATTGGAAAGCACCTAGAGAGTGTTTATTGTTGTATTTCAGCATCGTCTGCGGCAGATGTGATTTATTTTCTAGTGTTTTTGATCAAGCTGAGGACACAGACGAGGACATGGCCACAAAAGTTCGACTGAGTCAAGATCTGGCAACATCAAACGTCAAAGTTGGAATGTCAGGGATTGCATTGTGTTTCCTATAGCACACATAATGACTTTAATTATTTAAGATAGAGCATATTTAAGATAGAAACAGCGCAGTAGAATGTCCGCCAAAAAGTTAAAGTAAAGAAACCCGTTTAACTAGCATAAACTCGTATGGCGCATCTAGTCGAATGAAATGTCACATTTTGATTCTATTTCTGACCCATTAGATGATTAAACGCTCTACGAAAGACATGTAAATACAAGCCGTATATCCAGCCACAGGCCACACTGGCTTAGGGCGCGCGCCCGTGCGCTCGCGCGTCACCCGCTCGCTTCATTTGACAAACACGAGCCGCGCGCAACAGTAGCCGCCGCCGCCGCCGTTACTCGACACGCGAGAGAGCAAGAGAGCAAACGCCGCGTTTGACAGCAACAACGGGGGAAACGTCACGTGTCCACGCGAAGACGTGCTCGACTGGTTTGTTTCTCCAATCTGCTGTTTGCCATCGGCTGGCGAGGTGTGTTGAGCTCAGACGCCTGTACAAACGCCTCTACTCACTGACCGACTGGACGCCGCGTTTCCAGAACCTTCGCTTCGGCGGTTTGCACGGACGCGAGAAGCCGATAACCAGTCGCTTCGGTGGCTCTTCAAACCGACGAGGCTCTTCTGAACAGTTTGTTTGGAATTCTGACGATGCGCCGACAATCCGCCGTCAGTTTAGCGCGCTAGTCGCGTGCTCGCCAAACCAGAGTTAACTTGAGAGGTAAACTGTTTGGTTTGTTTACGTCGACCTGTTGTTTCACCACACCTGGATGACACGAAACATCTCAGCACGAATCCATGCTAATCTGAATTGTGTCTTGACTAGATGAGGAGTATGGATGCTGCACGCGCCGGACGCGCGCTCTCATCCCCGGATTCGGTGAAGTGAGTGAGCGGCGGAGGAGAGAAGCCGTCGGATCCCGTCACGTCAGACACTAGAACCTAACGAACGATGTCTAAAACACTCAAGAGGAAGAAACACTGGTCCACCAAAGTGCAGGAGTGCGCGGTGTCCTGGGGAAGCGTCGGGGAGTTCGGTGATGTGGTGGAGATCCTCGGTGGCGCCGAACACGGGGAGTTTCCTTTCCTCGGACAGATGAACTTGGACGTCCTGGTGTGTCACGTCGGGAGACTTCCGTACTACGGGGATGTGTTGTTGGAGGTGAACGGCACACCTGTCAGCGGACTGACCAACCGGGACACGCACGCGGTCATGCGTCACTTTCGGGAGCCGATTCGCATTAAGACGGTGAAGCCAGGTGAGTACACGTGTAGCTTCTGCAAACAGATGTAAACACGTTAACGATGATGTATATTAACATTACTGTCATCATGAGGTGCAAACAAAGAATTGCATTTGTCTAAAGCCAAGATGAAAAAGTTTATTAGAATATATTAACAGATTTTTTTTATTCATGAATCTTATAGTAAGTAACTGCAGTTCGCGGTTCATCCTAGTTTGAGGCTTGGAGCAACAGAATCTATGGGAAAGCTCTGAATCGTGTGCATTCGGAATGAGCTTAATTCATGCATTGATAATTTTTCATCTTGTTCAGGACATGATCTATTATGCACTTTTGAAATATTCAGGAGATTTCCACTGCAGAATATACATTTTTAGCAGCACAATAGCTGATCCCCCGTCAAGGCGGAATGTGTAATCTCAACTCATTGTCACGTTTAGGGGGGTCTTTCTAAAAGCACCCACGCAGACCGCTATAACATTACGCCATCCAACAGTAAGAACGCCTACTATCTTGGCAGGGTGCAATCAGCTGTTAATTTGAAATTCGATTAGGCACGCACTATTTGAAAATTGCACGTTCCATTGCATCGTAAATGTGAATGGATTCTGTTTGGTTTTTTTCTCAAAAGCCCTCGTTTGGTTTTGAGTTTGGGAGAAAAAAAAATCAGTTTGTCAATTTTACAAAGTACAATATTTTGCGTTCCACTAAGAAACCTCGGAACATGACATAAATCATTGTTGCCCAACTTTCCACAAAAAAAGGACCTAAAGGTTATAAAACGGATATTTACACTTTTACTCATTGAAAAGTGACAAAATATAAGAAAAACAATTAGTTACCAGATGCTCAGCACCCCTGTGACCCAGAAATGGAATAAGAGATCAGAAATTGATGTATGGATGGATTATTATCACAGAAGATGATTGTATGGCAAAAACGTGGCCAAAAAATGTGTTTCCATCAGAGTCGTCTGTAGGTTGTCCTCAATTGATAATTAAAATAAAATTCCAAATGGATTAAAGCCACTAAACATGTGAATATAGAAATTTAGAGAGCGGATCACACGTAACTCGTTCCCTTACCGGACATGGCCCGCGGGCCGTAGGTTGGGCATCACTGACTTGCGGTTCCTTTCATGTTGAACCACTCTTAAGTTTCTATTCAGGTTTACGCAGCAGACGACTTCCAGGGTAATTTCTAGATGAAATACTCCTTGAATACCAAGAACATTGATAAGTGCTTTGCTGGACAGCATTCAGAAGGTTCTTTATCCTCTTTCCTATAGTATCCGAAGCAATGCCCTTTATCTGACTTGCGCTGCGCTTAAAATGCCTTTCTAGTCGACGGTTTGCCTCCGGGCTGGTGGCTAGTAAACTCTGCGAGCGCATGAGCAGCATTTCTAAGGACACCGTGTTGTTGAAGTGCGTATTGATCATGGCAAGGGAATCACCTTTGTAGGACAGGCCCTTGTTCCTCACAGCTACATCACACTGAGGGCATGATGAAATGAGGAGGAGGATGTTGTTACCATGGACACGGAATATCTTAGCATTATTGATGGGCCGAATGAGTGTATTCTTAGCAGGAGGAGGGAAAAGGCACAATATGTCAGAGTTGTTATGGAGATAGGAGGATGTTATTAGCATGTAGATGTGAGAGTTGTTGCCATGGAGAGGAGAGGCTACAGAGGACAACGCTAACTAGATCGTTGATTAATGAAGAAATGAGCAGTATCTGGGATTGTTTAGTGGCAGCTGCGCCCCGGGCCGTCAGGACACTTCGCTGCCTGTGTGATGGCGCCGGCTTGTGTGTCTTTAGCAGTGTTGGGTTGGGTAGAGTTTGTCTGGGGTTTTTTTTCTGGCTTTAAATGCACAGCTGGACACCTCTGCCTTATTCATCACTTAGTTTGGTTTTATGTTCATATTCCGTAACTTTTCGGGAGTTTTTACCTCTGTGATGTTGGCAGCCAATCAAAGCAAAGCCATTTTAAACACACCTAATTTGTTTGTGCTGCTTTTGCTTCTGTAATAAAAACACTTTTTTTTTTCAAACAACGTCATCTTCCACTTTTTTTCTTTGCCTGTTTAGTACGAATATCCTAGATAACGAAAATACAGAGTAACAAATTGTGTCGCTGCGAAAATGTCCTTCCGAGTTTCGAAATATTTATGCTATATGAAAGGAGCGCGTCTTTTCTTGTATACTAGCTACGACTTCGTTTACTAAATACTAGTTAGTTTCAGAGATGTTGCTTCCAAAACATAAAATTAACTTGTATTCTCTCAGGATGGCTATGAATTTTTTTTCCTCTCTCCTGTAGAGCAACCATCTTGAAATTAAATTGTTCAATTCCCTGAATTTCTTGCGAGGCAACGTCGCTTGATCATCTTTCTCGCCAGATTATGGGAATTTCAGGGATTTGCATGACGTCATTTCAAGATAGCGGTGACTGTTCTTGTGCGATTGTCCGTATATCGTTATATACTGTACCTTTATACACATCAGCCAAAGGGAAAACTAAAAAACTGCTATGCAAAATGTTCATACTACAGTACATTTAATACCAATCGTATATACACATTTTTTGTCTAAATTTATGTCATGACACAGATTAGATGGATTACGTGTAAAATGCTGCTTAGCTATCGAAATTTTTGGCTAACGAAACCGCTCTGGGCATGGATTCATTTGGGGGTACCACTGTATATGTAACTTCACTATATCCCGTCATGGTTTTATACGCACAGTACTGTACCATGTACTGTAGATGGCTTTAGTGTGGCTTCCATCCATGTGCTATGTCACAGAATATGGAGTTCCAAGTGCGTGAATAATAGATGGTGTGTGAAATGCCTATAAACTCAGGCAGAATAAGGATCAGCCGATAACAGGAAATGATGCCGCAGTCTTCGCCACAGGCACAAAAACAGCGTTGCTTTCTCTGCCAGCTGTTTTTTCTCAACCTAGATTCTCCACCTAGAAACCTGCGCCAAATGATTATTATTTTAATTATTATATTATAATTATTATCAAATGTGGGATTTGTCATTTTCCTGTTCTCATCTCCATTGCATGCAACAGTCCAATTTTGCCTTCTTGTGCAATTAATTCATTCCATCAAAGGTGTTAAACGCTTTTAGATCACTGAGCTCATTCATATGAGGTAAAGGATTTCTCACGCTAGAACCACAAATGAATGTCTGCACTTTACGTAGTCACTTTCTCGCGCTGCTGATATTCCTGCCATAGCAGTTCTACTTTCTTTAATGAAAGATGGAGTGACATTGATGGTGCACTGATAAAAAACCAGTACAATGTGCTTATTAAAATCATTTAAATGGATTCTATTTAAAATGTTCGTTAAATGTTCTATTTCTATTAGTGTAAAAAGCACAAACCTGATTATCAGGAGAAAGTGCATTGTCCACAATTTTACAGATATTGTTATGTGAACTAGTTTTTTTGGCCTGAGATGTTTTAGAATTTTTTTTTTTTTCAATTTATAATTTTGACAAGTCCAATAAAAAAATTCTCAAAAGTGTTTTAGAAATTAACTAACAATGGCAGCAACACATACTTAGCTCATTTCACATTAAAAGATATGCTTGACCAAACACTGACCGTACTAAAATACACAGACGCATTGATAAAGCTTCATTACACATCGAATGTGCATCATTTAACACGAGAGAGAGAGAGAGAGAGAGAGAGAGAGAGAGAGGAACAGCAAGTCCATTTCAGAACTTGCAAATGGGAATCTTCCTACATGACTTAAAAGCAGCATGTCATCCGCTGAGCTCAATCCCCTCGTCCTTACTGTAGGTGGGCAGCACGCCATGGGTTTTTTTTCTTCCCGAGCTAATGTGGTGATGTGGAATCATTTCATCTCTGTAGGAGTGAAACATTGACTGCATTTCCCGCTAAAGTTTTTGCCCATTGAAATGGAAATGATCCCAGGCTTCAATCCCAGAGCTCAAAGAGAGAAAGTCAGCGTTGCTTTGTCCAAACACCAAGCCCTTGATTTGAACATATGATTGGTTAATTCCGTCTTTTATCAGGTCAATTCAGTAAGATGTCACCTACATAGAACCTTAAATAAGGTGAAATTAAAATAGGCCTCGCAGCTCCGCGACTGAAAATTAGCCATAACAGTCGCGCAGCACCTAGAAGATTCAGTGTGTTTCGTTGAACAAGCTAATCAAAGCGTTTTTCAAGCAATTCTGCCTAATAATGCCCTCGTTGCCAAATTATTTCGATGATCGATTAACTTTCTGATCTAATCCGAATCAGCACTTCCAAAGGCGATAACCATTACACAGGCTACTGGTATATTTCTTGCTAATGATACAATAAACGGGCCCCTTGCCAGCTTATTTACTTAAAGGACAAGTGCATTGGGGGATTGGGCCAAAGCGTTTCTCGCGCGGTGATAAACCGCCGTGACACTGGCGAAGACGCGACATTTGTCCTCTACGTACAGAAACCCTCTCCAGGCTCTAATTATCATTCCACGCTCAATAGCCGTCAGAAGAGAAACTTTAAGGTTTATTGTGTTTTCCGCCTATGAAATAAGCCTACATATGTCTCGAACGCGCTAATTAGCTTAATTTGAGAACCAGCAGACCTCTGTAATCACTAGTACTGGAGCAACTGGGATCACAGAGAGTTTAGCGGCACACTGTGTACGCCCGCGGCGGGAAAAAACCTGGGAATTATTAACGATGAATTTGGTTTTTTCGAATCCAGACCACGAGACAAACATTCGTTTTTTTTTTGTAATGCGAAAGCTGACAATCTTCTCGCCGTTCTGCCTTTTCATCTTTCCTCTGCTCTCCGTGTATCCGCCTAGCTTCCTGTCTTTTTGAAGAAGAAAGAAATCCTCCGGCTGGCAGGTGGACACTGAACCGTCAAGTACCGGAGGCTGTCATTGGGCTGATGGAAAACCTAGCGTGAAATTCTACTTGAGGGAAGATTCACTAGCGCAAGATAAAAACCAACCTGACGTGTCTGGAATGAACGTTTCAGCTTATGCTAATTATTAATGCTGGTGAACGGTTTATGCTTGGGACTTGTTCGATACATTTCCAGCTGTAAGTGTAAAACACGACGAGGATTGATCAGTCAGATGCTGCGTTTGTGGAAAACGGTGGATTTTCACTCTGAGCTGGATGTGTGATTGACTGTATTCATATAGAGGTGCAATTAACCTAAGAAGAATCAATCATTTAGGTAGTTGTGCATACATTTACATATATTTGTTAATTATTAAATGTATAATTATTGATCTAATCAAAAGGAGAAAATGTAGGCTTTTTTGTTCACTTTTTGATAAACGATACAAAGACCGTACATTGATTATTTAAAGTTCCTTTTAATATAATATTTGATCTTATAACAGCAATTTTTATAAACCACTATTATATTTAAAACATAATAATTTACACGACCATTACACATTATTATAAACACCTTTAAAAATAAATTGCCATACACAGCTTAGTCTTTGCATGTTTTCTGTGGTACTCTAGTTTTTTTTTCCCCACAGTCTGAAAATATCTTTTTCACTTTCCTTTTAGTGACGCTGAGATTTGCTCCAGCATCACTGTCAAGCTAAAGACTCGTGTGTTACAGTAAATAGAATCTGAGGTCAAACTCAAGACTAAACTACGTCAAACTAAACCCTCCCGCCACAATAAAGCATCACCACACGACCGTCCCCGCTCCACCTAATCTCCACCGACCCTTTATGTCTCCTGTGGGCTGAGAGCAGTAGATGGGCTCACATTGCTCTTCCGGCCAATACACACTCACCCTCGTGGTCCTACCTCAGGCCTTTCTCCATGGTGCAACACCGGTGACAGTAATCTGGGCGATGTAGCCTTGTCTTTATGTCAGAGTGAGCATTGTAAACTGCTCTTAGTTTGGCCTACCACCTAGGAACGCCACCTTTATTGCCATTTTGAGACCCTACCATGGGCTTTGGCCTAGTAAAGCATAGCTTCCTTTCACATTCATCCATCCATCCACACATCATCCATTCGTCCACATTTACAACTATTCATTCTTCCATTCACTCGTTTATTGTCCATTCATTCATCCACCAACCCATGTATCCACTGACTTAGTTCCTTAGATCCATCCATCCTTCCATCCATTTATCATCTATTCGTCCATTCTGTCTGGTTATGTTTTCCTATGGTGTATGCAGTGTTGTTTATGTTTGTTCATGTATGTATTTTTATTTACACATTTATTATATAAATTTGTTTTATATGTATTCTCTATTCTTCTATGAATTCTCTCTGCTGTTGTGAGATGGCATTTCAAATAAAGGCCTTTTCATTTTTCATTTTATTTTTTTTTTCATACACACGTCCAACCATCCATCAATTCCTCCATCCACCCACACACTTATCTAATGATCCATCCATTCATCAATCCACATATCTATTTTCTATTTTCCGAACCACCTTTCCACCAATTAAAGCTGGAGCCCGTTAATTCAGCACCCGGAGGGCAACAAAATAGAAAAATAACGGGTTTTGACTTTTGACCAACTGCAGGGAAAAACAAAGTGCTCCCAATCACAGAAGTCGTGCCATTAATCTGGATTAAATAATTCAGTCGATGGCCAGTAAAATCCTAATCATTTTACGGAATACCCACAGGGATGGAAATGTTTCAGTTTGCCCCTCTTTGATGGTATTAGGCGCTGGTGCAGATAATCAGATCTGCCCGACTGCACAGCCGACTGTACACCAGCAGCACCAGCTGTGTTTATAGCGCCCAGGATTATTCCATATCACCTCTAAATGACATGTGGAGGCCCTTTTGTACTGCCATTAATTACCAGCATTAGAGATGGATCAACCTGGTGGATTGCGTTCTTATACACGAGATAAATCAAAAAATGCCGCGTGTTTGCGGGCGGGCACAATGGCGGATTTACGGATGGCGTCACGGCTGCTCATGTTGTGTGAGCAGATTTAGACGCCGCGTGTGTTTTCTCCAGGTATCAGTTTCAGGGCGTTCTGATACGCCGTGGTTGTTTTCACCAATGGCAGATGTTTTGAACGTGAGGGATGATGTTCTGAAAAGCCAAAGCTGTTGCACTTTTTTTTTTCCCCAGCTTTGACACTAAGTAGTGTGCACTTGCAGTGAAGTACGGCATATCTTATCTGTTACTGTTAAACGACAGATTTCTGCAAAGGCTTATGCGGGTCTTTTGTTTCAGGATATAATAAATGACTTGTTTTTCGCATACTTTTGCTTCTATTATCGGTTTAAACAATTTGACTGTCAAAAGACAATGGTAAATGCGTTCAGCCAAATATTCTAGCGGTTTTTAAAATGAATGCCAACGACTTTGGCTGTCACGAGCGCTGTCAGACGGTGGGGAAAGAGCCAGGCCGTACATTAGGAGAAGAGTGAGCGGTAAAAAGACGTGAAGTGAGTCATGACTGACTAAAAAAACTGACTAAAATAACAACTCCATATTTTATGGTTGTTAAATCCAGACGTTCTGAACAATTCCACAATGACAGGCATAACAAACCAATACTATATATAAAAATGGCCGTTTTACACAAATTTCTAATGAACTACTTTGGTCAATCTAGTGAATGATCATAATATTTTTTTGTTTCCAAAAGTAATTTTTTACTTTTTTTTTATTATACACATTATAATAAAAAAGAAACCAAGAGAACAACCTGCTCCTGAACGTCAGCAAGACCAAGGAGTTGGTAGTGGACTTTAGCAGAAAGCAGGAACGCTCGTACCATCCAGTCACCATCGACGGAGCCCGGGTGGAGAGAGTGGACAGTTTCCGGTACCTGGGTGTTCACATCGCGCAGGATCTCTCGTGGTCCTGCCACATCAACACCCTGGTGAAGAAGGCCCGGCAGCATCTTTATCATCTGAGACGCTTAAGGGACTTCAGACTCTCCTCTCAGGTGCTCAGGAACTTTTACACCTGCACCATAGAGAGCGTCCTGACGGGAAACATCACCTCCTGGTTCGGGAACAGCACCGAGCAGGACAGGCGAGTCCTCCAGAAGGTGGTGCGGTCAGCTGAACGCACCATACGCATCAGGCTCCCTGTTCTGCAGGACATTTACAACAAGCGGTGCTGGTCCAGGGCCAGGAAGATCGTAGCAGACCTCAGCCATCCCAACAATGGACTCTTCTCTCTGCTGCGCTCAGGAAAACGCTTCCGTTCCCTGAGAGCAAACACAGAGAGGATGAGGAGGAGCTTTTTCCCGCAGGCCGTACGGAGTCTGAACCAGGGTGCTCCAGCACCATCCACCGGAACTGTCCCACTGCCACGCTCAGAACTGACCACTTCATGAGCCTTCATCCTAATCTGCACATGAGTCACTTTATTCTTCTTTTTTTTTAATCCTTATTCTGCACATGGACCACTTTATACCACTTAAAAATCTGCACTGAACCTGGAATCTGTTTTTGCATTACATTCGTTTTATATTCTTACTGCTTGTTCTTTTTTCTATTTTATTACTATTTTTATTACTATTTCTCTGATCTTTTTTTTGCTTATTGTATTCTTATTTTGTTCTTTGGAGTGATTGTAAAAAACATTTCACATCATGTCATACCATGTATGCATATGTTTGTGACAAATAAAAATTTGAATTTGAAATTTGAATTTTGAATTTGAATATACACATTTTTTTAGTATACAATTGTATCTATCTATCTATCTATCTATCTATCTATCTATCTATCTATCTATCTATCTATCTATCTATCTATCTATCTATCATCTATCTATCTATCTATCTATCTATCTATCTATCTCTCTATCTCTCTATCTCTCTATCTCTCTATCTCTCTATCACTCTATCACTCTATCACTCTATCACTCTATCAATGTCTCACTGTCACTCTCTCCATCCAATAGAATAGAAATTGAGTAAGTAGTATAAAATGGATGGATATACATTTAAAAAGTTTCTAAAACCGAAAAACCTTCTATATTAGTGTTTAGATTTGCTTTTTGCTCTTAATACATTTTACAAACGATGTATGAGATAATAAAAACCAAAGTGCCTAGAGACAATCGGAAATGGTGATATCCACAAGAAAACCTTACCATGAAAATAGAGATTTTGTGTGGCTAACAGAACCGGGCAGAGAGCCAATCACCAGGTCGTCCCCGCTGGCATAACGTCTCATTCCCACAGAGTTCACATCACACGCAGACAGACAGTTGGCACGACGAGCTGTTGACGATCCAGCAATGTTTCCGACGTGTGCATGTGTAAACACTAATAACCGACAGGAGACGGAGATACGTGTCAACATGGCCATGGCAATGAATAGAAGAGTCTAAAAAAATAAGTGATAGTCGATCATTGACGTGTTATTACACCGAGATTGCCATCATCATAAAGTGATGGAATGGCAGCGCTAGAAGACGCTGACATATTTTTTCACTCTCAGCGATGAACACTCTTTTTTCACTCATTTTCTGATGTATACAGACACCCACACACCCTCACACACACAGCATATACGGGGATTATGGAGTATTATGTAAGTCCCCGTGCAGACATCCTCTTGGGGACATTGCTTTCTGCTTGCTTGCAGTAATCCAGAACGGCTGTGTCCCTTTACTTGGCAGAGACTGATAACATGGCTGACGTGGAAGGGCACAAGAGGTCGTGAATATTAAAATCTCGACATACATGGATATAAATGCCTTGTCGGTGCAGAATTGATAGACTGAATGGCCAAAGAGCCTTGAATACCAGGATTATCCCTCTATACCGTGTTGTTTACTAAAAAGCATTTTTGCATATTGACATGAAACCAAGGTCTTTTTTCATCATGTTCTTTTCATAAATAGCTTGACTTTTTTGCTTCTGTAGAATCCGATTGGTGCCGAGCTATTGAATGCAAATTGAATCTGATACGATCGAATTGCAAATTGCAAGCAAAAATTTTCGATTGTTTCTGAAAATGTTCAATATGCTTCTACCTTTTTCTTAACCTGTTGTTTTAAATGCATTAACGTTGACATTTTATACTGTTATGTTTTTAATATTTTAAGTGTGCTGTCTATTCAAGTAGGTTTCTGTGGGAAGACAACGTTCTAAACCTGTTTTTTTTACCTTTTTGAGATTCATTTTGTGTTTTTTTTTTCGCATTTAAATGCACTGACCGAATACATAGATATGAGTGTTTGAGCATCTTATATGCTCAAAATCTGATGTGGCATCATATTCTGCCGAGTCGCTGGACTTGTTGGTTCTCTGAGGCTGTGTGGATTTGTGTAGGAGGGTTCGTGTGTGTTTTCTGAGACCCCGGTTCTGTTTGCACACAGCTGACTGCAGCCGGAGTCCGCACCGTCGCTTCACATTCTATCAAACCCTCAATTCTTTTGCGTTTATCACATTTTGTGATACACAATTTATTCCAAATTGTGATAAATGCCTCATGCAGTTGCTCAATGTAAATCTTAATATTTAATTTGGCTTACGTAAGGCCAGTTTACTTCATTCATAAACCATTTAGTGTCCTGGAAAAGCCCCAGCAAATGTTTGCCATACAACTGTACTGAAAGTTACATTTCAAAGCTTCCAGCTAACATTTCTTCGTGTCTTTTTGGTCTTTTTAATGGTTATATCTGTGTAGCTTATTTGGTTTGTGATCCATGTGCAGTGCGGGACCACTCAATATTGCGAATGAATCACTTTACAATAGGCACACTGAATAAAAAATTCCAAAAAGAATCCTAGTAACATGTTGCACCAACTTTTGAAGTACATTTTGCTACTTTAAATTTCCTTTTTTGCTACTTGGTTGCTACTGAATTGGACTACAATTCAATATTGCTACTTTATACTTTAAACAATCAGTTTAACAATAGTTTTTTTTTTATAGATGCTAATTTTTTAGTAGTTTTTTTTGTCCATTGATCATTGTCTTACTATCTTTAAAAACAGAATAGGAATAAGTATTACACTGCACAAAAGTCTGAGAAAAAAAATATAGGAGAAGATGTGGCTCATATTCACAGATGCTGTGAACATTCTACATATTCTACAATTTTTACATATGGATGAGTATAAACGGAAATTTACAAATATAATATAAAGTGTGATGGACAAGAGTATTTACATGTAAATACATTATGTTCCAAGTTCAAACTCCATGGTAAAGTGAAGCAACTTCCGCGGTTTTGCTAATAATTTCAGAGCGTTATTGCCTGGCATTGATGAAATCGGTATGAAATTTTACGGCTCCAAACAGAATATTTTTCGAACATTTCACTCAAGTCTTGTTTTGACTTTGAACCCTACAGCTACAGCAAGGGATTCAGTAACACCTGGAGAAATCTATGCGCCAACATTTCTATTTTTTTCACAATCCTGGCTCTTCATGACAGGTGATCCCGAACTGACGGGAATGAATTATCCCACGCTGCAGTTACAAATCATTTGGAATCCTGATGCAATTACAAAGTAATGCTTCATTTACATCGGTGAAGGAATGCACGTGTGTGTGTGTGTGTGTGTCTCGATATAAAGTGAGAACTGTGCGTTTATCTGAGCCTTTAAAGGTTAAACCTAGAAACCAGACGTATAAAGTGACACTGTCTCACTGATTGATTTTTTTTTTTTTTTT
>CM051495.1:29114780-29150913 GCA_028031935.1 Paedocypris micromegethes | reverse complement strand
GAGAGAGAGAGAGAGAGAGAGAGAGAGAAACGAGAGAGAGAAATATTTTTTTCATATACATTCTTGCAGCATTTTCAATTGAGTCTAATGTAGTGTGACAGTCCATGACACATTTTCTTGCTTCTGCTTTCGGTAAATGAAATTAGCATTCGTATAACAAGGAGCTTTTTAGATATAATAATTGTCTTTTCATCCCTTTCGTTTTTTTTTTTTAATCAACCCTTTGGCAAAAATGTATTAAAAGTGATACAGTCAAGTTATACATTTAGCTTAATGGTTTCTAAGGTATATATACTGTATATGACTTTATATTGTACGACTAAAAATATAGTGTAATTCATTTTCTATACATTCATAAACAATTTTCATAAAAAAGTTTCAGATGGTCGTAAAGCTGTTGTACAGAACGTTTGTATTGTTGTACAGAACTTAAAAAATTAAAACAAATCTGAGCAAAAAAAAAAAGAAGAAAAAGAGAAAATAAACTTAAGGAAAGTCGACTCAGTGGTCTTTGGAAAGTCAGTTCATTTTTTTTTTATTTAAAAACAAAAACCAGAACCTTTTGCTGAAAATGTTTGCAATGCAATGAACGTTTTTTTCACCCCGAACCAATGATGAATATATTTTTTTAAAGAAAATCCTGTTCTAGTGAATGTTCTTTTCCTTTTGTCTAAGAAATGTGTGGAGACATTTGTGATAAAGCTTCTTTGAGATAAAAATATGGCTTTATTTTTCAAGCGCATCAGAGTGAAGAGAGAGGTTTATCTAACAATATTTTCAGACGGCAGATTGATATAAAAATGTTTTTGAAGAAGATTGGAAAAAAGTATTTGAAGGAGATAATTGCGTCAGTGCTGCAGTTCTCTTTTTGACTTGTTTTTACCCGTTAAATATGGACATTCTGCATAGTAAACATTAGTTACTATTAATTTTCAGTGTTTTTAGGCTCTAACAGTAACACATACAATTTCAACATTTGCTTTTTGCATATAAATGTGTGCACAGTTGGGCTGTTTTTGCCAAATTTGCTTTGTATCAATGGTCGGCGATTGCTGCCTTTTCAGTCGGTCTTTTTTTGTGCTGTTGCACGGACTTTTAAAGCTTTAAGAAATTGCCTGTTCCTGCAAGCTGTGCAAGTCCTTTCAATTTAATTAAAGAACTTAAAGCGTCATTGATATTGTACAATACCGCTTCGTTCCAGTGACTTGGGCTTTTTTTTTTGGGCTGAAATTGTGATTAATTTGCTGTGACATAAGTTAAGCTGCGTATCTAGAAGCTGTTAATTTCTGATTAGACGACACACAAACACAGCCGAGCATGTGTGTGTTTTAATGTCACTGTATTAAGTGTCGTACATAACATTTGTAGCGCTGTTGGCTGACAGCAAGGAACAGCCAAGGTCGAGACCCAATTTTGAGGCTCAGTCAGGGTCATTCCATGCAGAGTTTGCAAATTCTTTCTGTGTTGGTGTGAATACATTTTCTTTGGTTTGTAGAGTGTGTGTAGTAACAAGAAATGGAGGAAGCTGGCAAAAATTAGATCAGAGGATCAAATTCCAGTAAAATTAGTTTCTAAATACATTTTTTTTCTCCTAATTTTGAACACAGATGAGCAAATGACCTTTTTCTTTTTTAAAGACTCTTTTTTTTTCTTTCCTATTCTGCATAGCGGTTTTGCGTTAGTCTGGGTCTAGGAAAAGCGCTATATCAATAAACTTGAACTTGAACTAAAACAAAATTCGATTCTGGAACAAATTAAATTTTTTACATTTTATTTTATTTTATTCCTTTTTTAATTTTAGATTTGTTTTTAAAGTTTCACTTCCAAGTCACTTTTTGACAATAATAATATAACAATAACAAAACATAACAATAACAATAATTAAAAATATATATAATAATTTGGGGGAATTGGAGTTTGTGTCTAAGAGGTTGCAGGTTCTGCAACTGAGGGCTAGACAATGACCCACAAATGCCCCTCGGGTGCCATACCATGAAACTGCCCACTGCTCCGGGTTTGTGTGTGTGTCCACTGTTTGAATAAATCAAATGCAGAGACAGATTCCTCCCCTGAGGAATTAATCAAATTTCAATTAGTTCTAATAAGAAAAAAGTCCCACGTATCATTTCCAAGAGTTTGAAGGAATTATATAATAAAAAGTACTTAGACATCTAAATAAAAAAAAAACACATAAAAGGAAGCATTGACCACATGAACCACATTTATCATGATTGACCACGATTACACCTCGTCTTAGTGTAATCGTTTTACATTCACTTTCTTTATTGACATTCCCCTTCGCTTGACAAGAACCTGTTGCCATGAAAATAATGAGCTCCACGTGCCTTCACCCAACATCCTGTCAGACGTACAGGAAACACAAAGTGCCGTGCATTTACATCTAACCACCATATTGACGTGGCACTCAAACGCAGGCACGCTGGCATCACTGACGGAGGAAGTTTGCAGTGTGTAAAGTGTGTGTCGTTTCACCACCGCCACCTTTTCGCCGCATTCTTATTAGCGTTCTCGCTTGATCAGTCGACTACGCGGCGCTGCCAGAGAAAACCATTCTGGTGACAGCAGGGTGCCCACTTCATTGCCTGGAGGTAATTGAGGACCTCTTTTTGACTTGTGTGTTTCTTTTAGTCCCCTGCCGCAATAATTATGCATGCTCAGACGAGGTTATCGATTGGGTGTGTTTGCGAAAGGCAGTTGTTATGAATCTCAGCCGGCTTCGGAGGCAGGAGATCTTGTCATGAATAGCTTGGTCCAATCGAAGCTGTCCACCACTTTTTTTTTTCTTTTTCGAACTGTCTAACTGTTCATCATGGGTGGCGTGGTGGCATAATGGCATCACCTCGCCTTAAGATGAACAACGCTCCAAGTTCAAGGCCCGGTCAGGATGGATCTTAGTTTGCTTTTGGCAGTTTTGGTCCTTACCTTATTTTTGGGGTCCGAGGCTGTGGAATGCTTTGTCTCCGCAGGTAAGGCAGGCATCTACCCTGGCAAATTTTTAAATCGTTTTTTAAAACCCTTCTCTTTCCCTTGGCCTATGACCCAGCATGAAGATTTGGTTTTATTTTTTACGTTTTTTGTCCCTTTGTTGTATTTTTGTGCGTTTTATATATGTGTATATATTTTATTTTGTTTATTTATTTATTTTTTTGTTATTTTATTGTTCAAGTTCTGAGCATTTGTAAGGCGCTTTTCACGGTTTTATCTGTCTCAAAGCGCACATGTGATAATGTAAGAGAACTGTTGCTTTTTATTCATTTGAACTTCTGGTTGTTGGTGGTAAGTAAATGCTATGATGATTATCACTATGACTATGACAAAGACACAGACATAATTGTGGCGGTACTTCTTATGTTACACTGTTATTTTAATGTTAAGCATTTTGGTCAGTCTGCTGAGAGAGTGAGAGAGGGGGTAGGCGTAGACAAATGTTTATTAAAAAAATAAATAAATAAAAAATAAGCAGAAGCAGTGCCTTTATGGTTCTCTTTTTTAGTCGAGCCGCTCTTAAAGACGAGCGTTTGATTAGCAATGTCTCCTTGTCATCATTAAAAGTTATTACGAAACAAACGTGTTATACCGTATTAAAGTGTTTATATACATGTTTAAAAATTTAATTCATAAATGTGTGACGCTATCCACAATATTGCAAAAATTCAATACCGGTTTTCACGTTAATACCGCCCACCCATACTATATTGTGAACCTTATTGTTTTTATTGTATGAATATATATATATATATATATATATATATATTTATTTTTATTTTTTTTATACATACATTTCGAAATGCATATTTACAAGTTGTCCTGCAGCCCCAATGGACAGATTTACATGGCATTAATCATTCAGCAGACACTTTAGCCCAAAGCGACTTACACTGCTTTACAGTTCAGCGCTGAAATGAAATAAGGTCATGCATTCCCTGGGATTCGAACCACAGCCTTTGGTGTTGCTGACACTGAGATTTACTGTCTGAGGTAGAAAAGCTCCAAAGTCTCCGATATTTGCAAACAATCTGAAGCTCCACCAGCTTGACCACGGCATCTGTTGCGTCCAAGGCTGTTAATCCGAGACTTGTGTTAGATTGACTAAGAAAGTGTGTGAGAGAAGAAAAGGAGGCAGAGCTTCTCCCTGGATGTGTTCCAGCTGCGTGTGTCTCTGTGACATCTTGCTCAACAGAGTGTGACCACAAATCTCACTGGCATAACCACCTCCTGGTGCTCCAGACGCCTTGGAGATAAACAGACCAACGCGAGTGTGGCACACTGTTGATGTGCGTAAGTGGCAGCCCTGCATGATCACAATGTGGATTTCTGCACAGTTTGGCAAATTCTACTGATATTTGTATGGACTAGTACGAAGCATGTCATTTCCTGTGGCGAGAAATAGCTGTGCAGTGCTTCACTCGGAGGTTGGATTCCGACTGCAGTGCCAATATTGCTGTTGTTGGATGATCATCACAACCAGTCCAAAATTATTCCTGTCGTTATATTTCTTACATATTTGAAAATGCTTTTTGGTTTTTGCGTTCAGTGAAGAATTCAAAGTATTTTTTTTGCTCGGTTCTTCCCAGTGAAACCGAACTCGCTGTTTGTACCCATTCGACGTTTAAGACGGTCATAATTGGTTTAAAACAATCTTAATCCCACACAGTTTTTTTAGAAGGCTGTCTGAAGGATGTCTAAGCTTGAATCCAAGTTTCTTCTTCTAAGTTTCTTCTCACTGTCACAGTACATTACTGTGTGATGAAGGACAGTGTGTGTGTGTGTGTGTGTGTGTGTGTGTGTGTGTGTGTGTGTGTGTGTGTGTGTGTGTGTGTGTGAGTTTGTTCATCAAGCCTTTGATTGGCTGCTTGTCTAAGGTGTTTCCTCATCTTTTAATCAATTGCACTATTTATGAACCATTAAT
Source organism: Paedocypris micromegethes (assembly GCA_028031935.1). Classification (NCBI taxonomy): domain Eukaryota; kingdom Metazoa; phylum Chordata; class Actinopteri; order Cypriniformes; genus Paedocypris; species Paedocypris micromegethes. Next base: position 29,145,983 of record CM051495.1, on the reverse strand, counting down.
ATGGGATTAATTTGTGCTTAGTAATAACATATGCAAGAACTTATAAACCACAAATTACATATACAGTACAGGTTATTATGTTTTATTACTTAAAAGTCCAGTTAGCAGGATAGTGTGTCTTGTACAAAGCACTGTATCAATTTTTGTATCAAAATTAGAGTTTGACATATGAAATATTTACAAATTGATTGGTATTAAAGTTCACATAGTACATTTATTACACATAATTATTACACATAATAAATTGGTATTAGTGTGTTTGTGTATAATGCAAGGTCTATTATGTTTCAAAAATGTTTCCAGCATTGTGGATATTTCAAGCAAGTTATTTTAAAGCGATAATGAGGCTGTGTCACTTCGTAACGGCTTTATTTCTTTTAATGCTTGGAAGTAAATACAGCAGAGTGTTTTACTTCAACCTTCACTTCACTAAGACTTATTGTCAACACCCACCACATGAACAAACAAAAAACCTGATTCGCCATAAAAGCGTCTTTGTGCCTCCCATTGTCACAGAATATCCCTCGTACTCAGTGTCTTGTCTACAGTTGCAGACAACAGAGTAATTGGTCTTATCTTCTCAGGCGGTGGATTTGCCAGGAGTCGCACGTAATCTTATTTTCTACAGAAAACAGTCCCACGGAGGTTTCCCAGCGTTCCTGCGTATTGTTGGAAATGCATTTTTTAAAAGGGCGATTAAAGACGCGCTTTCCAGGAATTGAATGGTTTACTCATCGCCGTCGCGTGTTTACCACAAACATGCTAATGTTTTATGAATGACACTACGCAGGTGCTACACCGCAAACAGAGAAAAAAAACTCATTAGTTTTTGTTGTTATTCATAGTTTTTTTATTTTTGTGGCGTTATTCACCAATATTTACATTATGCTACAGGAATATCAATGAGCTGTTTTTCTATTCCTGAAGCGTGGTAGAAATGGCTTGTGTTCATCGCTGTGGTGTTTGAAGAGTGTTCCAGAAGGTTTTGTTAATTATTTTTTATTTTTTGAAAAGAATAGTTAGTTTAAATTTATTTATATAAAGATATAGTTTTATTTAAGGCACCTCTCTGTTGCGTGTCTGATTTGTCTAAGTCTTAACAATAATTTTATTATGTTTTTATGACCTACTACTTCTCATTAGGAAGCAGAAAAACAATTGCCAGTGCTGGAGTTTTTTCTTTTACAAATGACTTACACAATTGTGATCACTTTATTTGTGTGTGGACTCATCTTTCACTCTTTCTGGGAATCATTGGACTTTACCAGTTTGGTGAAGTGGCTTGTAGTAACAGCAGTTTATTATACGTTAATTTAAGTCGGCATCTTGATTTGTTTGTCACGCTTCTTTCCGTGCCGCTGTGGTCCTGCCGCCATCATCAAATGCATTACTCATCTCCCGCCATTGTCAGAACTGCCCCGGCAACAAACCAGTCATCTATTTCTGTTGTTGTGCTGTCAAAGTATGCTAACACGCATCATTCCCGTGTTTGTCCTCTCGCTAGGAGTCACGCGCAGGTCATTACGATGTGCCAGAGTTGTTTTACCATGCCAGTCTCCAGCCCGTCACCATCAGATCGATGCAATAACACACCCTGACACCTCACAAAACGCAATTTCACACTCATCAAGTGCTATCAGAGCTTAATGAGATGCTCCTCAGCGGTCCTTTCCTCCTCAATACGGCCATCCCAAATCCCTTTTTTTTTTCCTTTTCAATTCCTGTAGGCATCTGTCAGGATGAATATGAGCAAAGCAGCTAATATTCCAAACTATAATCATACAGCCATCACTGGAAAGCATTTAAGAGCTCCCAAACGCTATTGATCTAACGCTCTAAACATTCCACTGTGGCATCTGAAGGCCGACTTTCTCGAATTAATACATTTGCTTTTCTTTTCCCACCATGCGTGGGTAGCATTCAGCCTTGGCAGGTTGGTTAGCACTTGTTAAAGGGATTTTAATTTAGCAAGTTACTTTGGTGGAGTTATAAAGAACTGCATGGAAACGCATTTTAGAATGTATACATATTAGGTTCGATTAGGTTTGACTTGATTAACGTTCTAAAAAAAGTGCTTAACGCATTTGTTCCATTATTGGTAATATGGATGAGGAATTAAATCGTGTCTTTGCTCCACGTGTACAGGATTGAAGGTGAAAATGAAAAATACAAGTAGAAACATATAGTACAACACGTGTAATTATACTGGTAATTAGACATTACTTGAAATTTGAATATGATATATATATATATATATATATATATATATGCATGTTTGTGTTTAAAATATATGTATACAGTTTTATATACATGTAAATAAAATGAGTACAAAATAAAAATGCATACTATATTTTTTAAACATTTAAGAAAATGGTCCCTGCTTAATTTTTTGGTGGTATTTATTCGAATTTGAAAGTGCATACTTAAATGAAATAACTTATTTACATATTATACTATATACTATACTATATAATAATGTATTTACATATTAAAAATAATTATAAATATATATTCAGTTTGTCACTGACGATGGTAAAGCAGACGCTGCCTGACTGGAGTGTCACGTGTGACACGTTGCGTATACTGTTGTGTGTTCTTAGCTAACAATTCCAAGGATTGGATCTGTTCTGCTCAAGGTCAAAACACTTTTCTAGCTCATGAATAAGTTTATCGTTTGGCTAATTTGGCATGGTGTATGCATTGAATTGCATCTCCTCTTTGTTTAGTTAAGTGAAGCAATAGTTCTTCTGTTTGTGGAGCTGGCAGAAAACAATCCATGGTTATTTGAACTGCTTAAAATCAGCGGGGACTAGTTTAACCGTGTTGTTGAGGGCTACTGAGCATGCTAAGCTAATCTCCACGGCTCATGGTTCCCCCCCTTGATACACAGGAGGACAAAACCGCCGGCCGATGGTGTGTGACGAACGTGCGGAAGTCATCCTGAAAGGACAGAGTGAGATTACAGAGGACAATCGGCTTATTTCACAACACAATGCAGAAGATAATGTCTTAAATTAATGAGGCAGCGTGTGAAGAATACAGATAAATAAACACAGTTTCTGTCAGGAGAGACTGTTGGCTCCATTTTTGATGTTCCCAAAAGAAGGATGTAATTGAAAGCGTGACACACGCGAGGAGCATCTCACTTCCTGCAGCTCAATCCTTTATATTCCTTCCTCTAAGCATCTCTCTGCCAGAACATTGCCAATCTATAGAATCCCTTGACCTTGAACAAACTGCCCAGATTTCCCTTTGTCCCCAGTACGTTATTTGCTTTTGCTTTCCATTTATTCCTGTCGCATTTCATCACGGTCATTGCCCATGAACTGGTGGATATTCTGCGCGGAAATCTGTGAAACTCAGATGACTTTTTATAATATGGAGATGGATCATTTTAGGAGCTTGATGAATCGTGCCATCATTACAGTAATGGAATGTTTTCCTGTGACAGTCGTGAATTTCACTGAAAGCAAATTGAAGCAGTAAGAATGAGCAGAGCAATGCTATAATTAGAGAGAGAGAGAGAGAGAGAGAGAGAGAGAGAGAGAGAGAGAAAGAGAGAGAGAGCTTCACAGCAAGATTACATTTTATTGGACGGTTTTTATGTTTTTGTTTATGTTTGAATGAAACAACTGTTACATATATAGTTGTTTGTGTACAGTCACGTGCATTTATTCATGTTGTCATTTGTGGTGATTAGAAAGACTGGAATAAATCAAAGAAATTACAATGGCAAGATTCCAAGCCAATCACAAGTAATCTCTCATCGAAAGAGAATCTATTCATTTTTGATCCAATCACTTCATAATAAATATAACCAGAATCTTTTATTCTTCCTATTGCAAATATCCTTCAACTAAAGCACAATATTACAGAAACAGGAGCAGAATCAATCCCGAAAAACATAATATACTTTTTATGAGGCAAACAAAATTTTGACCTAGGATTATAAAAATTTCATTACTTCTTCTGTTTCTGCATCTCTTTTCTGCTTCTGCAAGTTATACGGAAAAAAAATGCAGTCAGCTCATTTGTTATTAATAAATCTGCTTGAGATATGAGGATGAGTACATGATGAAATAATCGTGAGCTTTATCTGCCGTAAATTCACTTTGAGAAACTCTCAGCTCGTTCCTCCAAACGCTTGTTTCGGCGCGGAATCTTCGCTGTAGCGATGAGCTCTGGCGCTAAGAATAACCTTTGGCACCCTCTCCGTATTCCTGACAGTTCCACCGCCCTTAGTTTTTCATCCTTAGCCATTTTATTGCGGTTCACATCTGTTTCACCTCCTCATTTGGCTAATTCCGGTCCTGCATTAAGTTTTCATTACAGTTCTGCTTGCTCGTCTCTTGTAAGGTACAAGTTAATTAAGTTTATGCGTTTGCTGGCACATGCTGGCACCTTACGACGTGATGCTATACCAATATAACCGCCGTCCATCTTCAAGGACGATTTATTCTATAGCCGTGTGGAGGTGTGAAAGGATAACGCAGAAATTAAAGCCTGAAAGACGAGTCCCGCAGCCCATCTGTTTCCCAGACTGACGCAATCTGTGTTATTTGTGGCCTGTTTTCTGGTTCAATTAGTGAGTTTCTGTGGCACTCCTCACTTCCTGTGATTAAGGTAAAGCTGCATTTCGATCGTGCGCTTGGCAATTAAACGGCGACCTTGGAATGTCTCCGCTCATTCAAATCCAAAGCCCCATTGTGTTTGCTCGGCAGGTGATCCGACGTGACCAAACTGCCGCCAAACAATCTTAACAAGGCTTGACACCACAAAACACGCGCGTCAAAACTCGTGCGTCAGTCGTGTAATTCATCAAACAAACTTTTACTGATTGTCCGTGCAATCGGCCAATCGGGAGACCTCGGGAATGCTCGGCAAATCCGTGAACCAATCACGATCTAGGGAGGATTGTTTACAGAAAGTGATTGTTGTTTTTACGGTGAAACATTTTCTCGTGTGTAAAATGTTTCTCGTGGTAGGGGAAGCCTTACCCGTGCAAGACTTGTGTTTGCGTGGGTTTCCTCTGGATCTCAATTTCTACAATTGAGGAAACCGGTCACTTTTACAACACTTCTGGATCACAGAGTCACTTTTTAGACACCTTAAACTGGACACTTTAAACCTTTATAGTCACTTTTTGTACATTTTTCAGTTTTTACTCAATTTAACTGTATTTTTTATCTTGGAATTTTTGTTTTTGTAATTTTGTTTTTGTATTTTTATTCATATTTCATATTTTATCTTTATATCTTGTTTTTATCGTATTTCGTTTCTGTATCTTTTATTGTATTTCCCTTTGCACATGTGGAATTATATATTTTATCTTTTTATCTTGTTTTTATCTTGTAGTTCTATTCTTTATTTTTTTTGTTGTATTTTCCCCTTTGCACATTTTGTTGTATCTTCCCATCCCTATGTTTAATGCTGGAACGATCTCTACACTTTCACTGTGACAAATGAAATTTGAATGCGAGTGTGAGTTGAGAGTGTGAGTGTCAACAATTGTGAGTGAGCCAACAATTTATGGTGTGAGTCCTGCTTTCAGCCCCAGAGTTGCTGGGATTGGCTCCTCGTGACCCTGAAATGGACAGGCTCTGGAAAATGTATGAATTGATGATAATTCCTGCAAACTGCATTTTAGGCAAACTAATGAGGGTAGGATTCGAAAATAGATGGGGTATTTTAAACTGGATGTTTTTAAGGGATTTAGCACGCAGCACATTGTGCAGCTTGATGAAGGCTCGCAGGGACGTTAAATGCAGTTTTAGCCTGAATTCTTCTCCTGGTACCTTATATTACCTCACAGTTTGTAGAGGTTTTTTCACCAGGCAGAATCCACTGAGGCTGAGGGAAAGTTTGATTTCCTCTGTAATTACAAAAGTGCCGTGATACTTGGCCATTTCTGAGCCGTCTTTATTACCTCAGAGGCTCATGACAAGGCCGGCCATGAAAGACGCTCTGCGAAAGCCTTGCTCCAGATTGAAGATCACTAAAAAAACGCCTCAATTACTTTATGGCACGAACAGTTATTGGCTCGGAGAATTGGTAAATGTTATTTTAGTAAGTGTTATGATCATTTTTCTTTCGGAAATTGACCGCTGGTTCATAAAGGATGGCTTTTCAGCAATCCTCCGCAGCAAACTCTGTATTTCCCAAATGTGGTTTAGTTGCCAGCAGTTTGTTTTCTCACATCGTGGGGTCTGTAGGTGAGACATTTGTCTTCTCACAGGGTAAATAGAGTTGTGTTGTGAACCCTTGGAGTGATGAGCCTGAAAAAGGACAGAAGACTGAGATCTTTTACAAGCAAATTCACTTGCATACAAGACATTAAATGGAGAAAAAGAAATATGAAAATGGACTGATTCTGTCTACTATTTTTAAGAAAATGTTTTTACCTCTACTTTGCTTCTTACTTTCCGCTGTTTGTGTATGGAGGTTTGCAAGAAATGTGATTTGCCTTCATAAACACTGTTGATTTCTTTTATATGTATTTCTTTTATCGTTTGGTATTTTACTCTTGTAAAGAACTTCGGATCATCTACGGTTGTGTTAAACCTGTGATCTATGAATAAAACCAGACTTGACTTGACTTAACTTTCCTGTATTTGTTGTATATGTACATATAGGAAATGACAATATAGGTGACTGGTAAAAGTACAATAAAGTATGAATAATTATGAAATGAATGAAAAAATGAAACTGCCTTTATTTGTCCCACAATGGGGAAATTGCATCTCTCAACTGCGTATGTTGAGAGTAAATATATAGAGGAGTAGAGTTCAAGTTCAGAGCATTTGTAAGATGCTTTTGTCTCAAAGCGCACAGAGAATTAACATATAAACAAAACATGTTGAGTTTAGAAATAATTAAAACAAAAGTTTCGTCAGAGTTTAATTTTTAAGACAACACGCTTCATTTTTTAAGACCAAAAAAAAATAATTGCTTGAAAAAAAGTGGCATGTAGTTCCATATAAAAGTTCTAAAACAGCAGCTCAAAAACAAGCGAAATGAACTAAATTCATTTTCACATTTAGGAAAATCAAAAACTGAAGTTTATTTGAAAAGTTGCAGTTATAATTGTTTGACTGTAGCGGAACCGCTGGATAAAATATCGCGTAATTCATATACCATTACAATTTATGAAAATACAGATTCACAAAATATGGCTTGGAACTATTTTGCGTTTTAAAAATCAACCTGCAAAATATTTGCAATCTCTGCTCAGAATAATCAATCCCTGCTCTTCTTTTGTTGATTGTCTGTCTTTGTCTGCTTGTTTTTTGATCAAAGTTGTATCGACACTCTACATTAGATCCACTGCTGATATTTTATTCCTGATATTGACTGTGAATAGAATCTGAGAAGCTGGTCTTGAGAGGCGACTTTATGTGCACGGCACGGAAGACATGACTCACGGTTGATCGCTATAGATTTTGACATGAGCTTGTTGCCAAACTAAGGCTGGAATACATCATAATCAAACGTGGCGTACACAAAGAGTGATAGTACACGCTGAATAGAAATGAGAACCCTTCTTTTTATCATTTTTTATCCTCAAGCGTGTTTTGTGTTCAAATCCAGCAGCGTTTGATTCGTCCTCCAGATCTGTTTTGTTTCTCGACTCATGTTCGCGTTTCCCAGCTCATTCGCTCCTGAAGACGAAAGCCACTTTATTTGACTCCAGACGAGTCCCTCTCATGTCATCTACCTGTTTCATATCCATCATTAAGGTTAGATTTGATCAATCTGGTGTATTTCCTTCCCAGCATGCCCCGCTGCAAATGAGGCTTATCTGAGACAGCAAGCAAATTAAGTCGGCGAGTCTTTGTCAGTCACACGCTTTCTCTTTTCACGTGCTTTCCATCATTCTGGATCTTTCCTATTCTGAGTTCTGAATTGCAAATTTCGTTTGGGAATTGAGAACTCCTGTTATCTGCTTCTCCCGTCTCCACTGTGGCTCATTCAAAGCGCAAGTATTAATCTGAGACGTCTCTATAGGAGGAGAGATAACTATCTTTTTTGGCACGGTGGAAAACAGAATTGATAAAGATGGAGATGAGAAAGAAGGCTACACGAGATTCGCCGAAACGTGGAGGATGCTTGTGTGTTTGTTGCCTTGGGAATCATGCCAGTTTGACAGCAGGCGTGATTGGCAGTCGCCGTGGGTAACACATGCGGCAGAGAGCGCAGTGAGTTTGCATGTGATTTGGGATGAATACGGCAGGATATGAATGTCGACCTATTGTCCTGGCACAGCCGGCGTCTAATAAAACACACCAGGCTAGGCAGTGCCACCCCAGTGCATCAGTACGGCAGGATCAGTAGTCACATGATGGGCATGATCTCTAATGGCTAAATGGTCTGACGGTTGACTCGTGTCAAATGGATTTCTGCTTTTCCGTGGAAACCGAGACAGGAAAGCTGGTGAAACCTTTCTGCGGAAAAGAAGAAATCCCAGTTGACATGAGTCGACCTGGTGCGCTGGTGGAGTCCTGACGCCTCACAGACACAAGGACCCGTTTGAGACCCTAGTTCAAAGCTGGGTGGTGTCTCCCTGCTCCTGTGTGGGTTTCCTCCGGGTCTCCGATTTCTCTTTTTGACACCTTAAACTGGATACTTTAACACTTTCTGGATAACTGAGTCACTTTTTTTTGTACTTTTTTTGTATTTTACTCAATTTTTATTTGATTTGTATCTTGATAATTTTGTATTTTTATTCATATTTCATATTTTATCTTTATGTGTACTGTTTTTTATCGTATTACTATTCTTTATCTTCATTTTATTGTATTTCCCTTTTGCACAATTTTGTTCCCCCCATCACTATGTTTAAATGCTGGAACGATCAGAAACACTTTTCACAACATGTTGTATCACGTATAATAAGTATGTGACAAATACAATTTTTATTTTTATTTTATTTCTGAAGCGAAAATAAAACTGAAGTTCCAGAAGAACTGGCATCTGGAAAATTGTCCATAGTAGGGACTGAGAGTGTGATTAGACCGAAGTGGTTCAGACATGGCTTGTCTATGTGACATTTGTCCATGTTATTTCCATGTTTTGCGTCCACTGGACAATGAAAAAACAGTTCAGAAAATGGATGGATGGACAGACAATGCCACCTACTTGATTGGGAATCTTCACTGAAAGCACTTAGCTTTTAGCTAAATGATAAGAATGGACGTAGAATTAGTGCCTTGTGAATTCATGAAAGAAAATAAAATGTTCTTTTGTGTATTTTGGTGTGTTCGTCTGTCGTTGGTGCATATGACTGATGGATTGGCAATTCCACTAAACAGTGTAGACTTTTTGTCTGAAATACATTGTCTTAACAAAATACATAATCTAACAACAGTTTAAAGAAATTTAAATGTGTGGATATTTTAATCTCTTGATTAATTGGTGCTTATTATTGTCTGTTAATAAATGATCCCGGAGCAGTGGGCTGTCTTAAACCATTACACCCGAGCAATAAGGTTTAGAACCGACAACCTTCCGGTTGTAAGTATAGCTTTATAACTATTTGATAACAGCTCTAAAAACACGACTGTTAAATGCAATGACTTGATCTGTTTCATAATAGATGTGATCGAAGCCATAAAACGATAGATCTATTTGCACCCTTTGTAAGTTGAATTTTATTTAGGTGCTAATTTTATTCACAAATGCAATGTTTTTGGTGTAGAATTTTGCACCTGAAACCATACTGCAAGTTCAATATGGTCAAGGTTTTCTTTGATCCAAATACATAAGAAATTCAAAATAATTTGCCAATAATAGAAAACATTATTTGATAAAATATCTGCACTTTTTTAGCACTACTAGAGCTTGACGATCTTGAGAACGACTTACTAAAATGACCGTTGTAAACCCTTTTCATTTTAGCTCAGTTTCAAGGCGTAATGAGTGTATTCTGTTTTTAACTACTGCTTTATGCAACTTTATGCTAATCCCGGGGCTGCGTTGCACACTTCAGCGACAAGACAAACTCATTCTGCACTGACGTAAACTTTTTGAAGCATCAGATATGAATAAAACAAGCTTAATTTAGGACAAGCATGCTAGAGAGGAGAAACCATCCGTCTTTTGGTATGTTTGCGTGTATGAACACAGAACAGGGTGAGATTGAATTTAAGGGGTGAGCGATTTAAATGCTGTGGCCATTAATCTGTGATTTAATTAGATATGCTGCTGATAATGGGAAGGCCTTTAATCATTTACACGTTTGCGGTTGATGTTCTGGGTCCGACTGCGGAGAAGCTCTGTGCTCGGGCTCTCTGCCATTTTGTGCACGACTTCTAGTTCTGCCGCACCACACACAATGTCTAGACTGGCGCTGACCAAACATGACCTTTAGAAGGTCAAGCTGCCAAGGATGTTAATCAGCGCAGCACAACACCAACATGAAAGTCTCCAGCTCAGCTCATTTGTTGGCCATATTAGTAATGCTCATTAGTAATTCTGCCTGTCTGTCTGCCTGCTTCTATCTGTCCCACATCTCTAGCTCTCTACCTCATTATCTATCTGTCTGTCTGTCTGTCTGTCTGTCTATCTACGTATCTATCTATCTACCTGAAATATCTGTCTTTTTCAACCTCCTGTCTGTTGTCTGTCTCATGCATCCATCCATTTTTTTATTTCTTTCTCTCTGTGTCTTCCATCCATCTCTGCTTTAGTCTATCCATCCATCCACCTTTTTGTCCCTCTGTCTCTTTCTCTCTGTCCACTTCATCATCATCTTTGTCATATTCAAATCTCCTAATCTACAGTAGATAGGCATTAAACAACAAATAGTTCTGTCACTCTCTCCATCTATCTCTTTCTCCTTTTACATCTTTATTTGTTCATCCATCCATCCATCCATCCATCTGTAACAGAGATCTAGTCTAAACTTACTGTATTAGTCTATCCATCTTGGTCTCAACATTAGCCTATCCATCTTTGTTACCGTTGTAACGTTTGGATTTAAACAACACTGTTCAAACCCATTTCAAACATTTAAACATCCTTTATCAAACACAATTTTTCATTTTTCACAAATATAATCTATTGTCCGCCGTCCATGTGTGCTTGTGTACACCTCATGGATAATAGGTAGACTGCACCGTCTAGCATCTGTTCTGCCATCTGTGAGGGACAACTAAGATGTTACTCACTTATTCCCGTTTCTGTATCTTCCATGGCGCTAAGTTCTATAGATGCTACACTGTTTAGTCAGACATTTCACTTCCATATTAAACTATATAACACCATATAAAGATTAAAGATGCTTAATGGCTATTTTGTATCTCCACCACCTGAAATACTCTGCAAAAGCAACAACCAGGACTTCGATGTTATTCAGAACTCCCCCCCAAAAAAGAGAGAACAAGAGTAACAGATGGGATTGTCACACCGTGTGTCAAAACACTGTTGAGACCACATTTAGCCAAAGCTTGTTTATGAGCCACTGAATAATGGAGGAGGGTGAACCTGCCATATTGCGATGGCGTGCTCACGTTGAGAAACAATCTTGTTATAGACTTTTTTTGTTTCGTATGAACTGAAAAAGGAGTGGGTGGCAAACAGACCTTTGATGTCAGAGTGGAACCCACGGGCACTACCTTCCCGAGTCAACACACACACACACACACACACACACACACACACACACACGGAGCCCTAAGTAGGTCACACTTCCTCATCTGTAATGGATTCACATTTAGCACATCTAAACAATAAAAATGGCTGGCTGATGTGGCTAAATAAATGCATTTTTTACCATAATGAGCTCTTTCAGGTTTTCCATCAACTTTTTTTTTGCAAATGGTTCTGGGACCCTAGGTGGAAATAAATCAAGGGCTGGTTTAGCGTCCGTGCTGGGTCGGGTGCTTGAAATCACAGCTTAGCATCGATCCGAGTTGATCTTTCGATGTTGAGGCTGGAATGGGAACGCGTTGGATTGTTTCTGAAGGTGAGCCAGGCGCAAAAAGTAGCCGGTCAGTGGAAAAGTGGACTGACTTGGTAAAGATTATTCCCTGAGCGGTCACTCCAGCAGATGTCTCGATATTTGCTCTTTAACGGTCACGCCAGACTCCTCGGAGAGACGGCGGATTTATTTAGCTGCATGCACTCGTGTGTAGATTTAAAATGCCCAATGCTTTCTGCTTCACTGCAGCACAGCTGTTGGAAAGGGGATTCATTTTACCTTTCACGCTAACCAGTACAATTGCATCTTCATTTTTGGCTTTTTGTCCATCCATTCCGTTCGTCTGTCTGTCTGTTCATCCATTTAGCAGTTCATCTGTCTGTCTGTCTATCTGCCTATCTATCCACCCATCCATCCATCCATCCATCCATCCATCCATCCATCCATCTATATGACTATTTATTGGTTTGTCTGCTAATATCTTTATGCCTATCCATTGCTGTGTCTAAATATTGTATATTTTCTTCTGTCTCTCGGACTGTCTATACATTTAAATATTTGTTCAGCTGTCTAGTGTCTATCACATTTTTTTTAACATCCATCCATCCATCCATCCATCCATCCATCCATCCATCCATCCATCCATCCCTTCACTTATCTATCTGTCTGTCTGTCATCTGTCTGTTTGTTTTATCTATCTATCTATCTATCTATCTATCTATCTATCTATCTATCTATCTATCTATCTATCTATCTATCTATCTATCCATCCATCCATCCATCCATCCATCCATCCATCCATCCATCCATCCATCCATCCATCCATCCGTATCTCTCTCTCTGTATCGCTCTCTCTGTATCGCTCTCTCTATCGCTCTGTCTATCGCTCTCTCTAACGCTCTCTCTCTCTCACTCGTCTGTCTCTTCCAATACATTAGTTTGTGTTCTTTTGATTTCTTGATCTGTCTATCCATTCATCCTTTCATCCATTCATCTGTTCATCCATCTATTGTCCAACCACTGTTTTCGATGTCCGTTCATCCTTCCGTTCTTTTGAAATGGCTTAAAACCACATAAGCGTAGTCCATAATCAAGAGATGTAGCGACGGTGTACCTTGCATAAATTGTCTCATTAAATGATTATCAAACTGTGCACGGCTAAAAGGAAGTGATCCACACCGTAATGACTTGTATGATCTTCTTAAAGGTCATTTAACCATCATACATATTCATGTATTTAACACTGTCTGCTGTTTATGTCTCGTGTTTTTCCCCGTTATATAATTTCACATGTGATCTTAAGCAGTGAACCTTTCCTCAGAAGGTCTGTTTCTCAGGGTAAAAGAGAGAAATAAGAGGCTGTTGACCGTGTTTATCTGGTGAGCCGCTTTTTAATGAGCTATTAATTTATGATGAATGTAGATTTTTATCGTCGGCAGTCGGCTCGCCTCTATATGAGCGGCCTGTCTTGTTGCATTCTTCATGATTTGCTGAATGCTTTTTCTTGCCGTTCATTAAGGGCTCTGCAACCCTGGTCTAATCTCATGTATAATGTATGACCGTGGCGTGGAGCCTTTCCCTAGCTGGAATTTGTCTCAGTGAGAGCAGGCCGGGCTTTTGATGTAACCCAGTGATTAAGTCTTCCTGTCAAGTCTACGGGCTCTCTTTTCCCTTCCTATCTGTCCACCTACCCACTCTTCCATTCATCCATCGACCTATAGATGGGTAAGTGGATATACATTTATCCACTTACCCATCTAATCATCCATTTTTCCACATACCCATACATCCTGTTATTCATTCACCTACCCCTCTAACTATCCACTTATCCATTTGTCCATCCACCTTCCCAACCGTCCATCTATCCATATTTTTTTCCCTCTTAGCCATCTACCTGCCCTTCCGTTCATCCAACTATACCTATACATCCTTTATCCAGCTACTCATCTGTTTTTCCATCCATCCTCTTGCCCATGCATCCATTCATTTATCCTCGGATTCATCCATCCACCCGCTCATACATCCCTTCATCCATCTACTCTCACATTCATCCATCTGTCCACTCAGACACCTACCTAGAGTTCCATCCACCCACCGCTCCATCTATCCAGTCACCCTATCCATTAATCCATTTATTAACCCACTTGTACAAATACCTATCCATCCCTCTCTTAATTCACTGACCTACTCATTTTCACAAAAAATTATTTTTAATAAAAACATCAAATTGACCCACGGACATTATTGATGTTCCTCTGAAACGGACATTACAGGAGGGTTAAATAGACTTTGCTATGCTTGCCTGTGCCAGTTTTAAAACCCAAAGATGGTTATGTTGTCACCACCCTATCACTTTTTGACACTTCCATTGTTGTTTGTGTGGCGAAACAGACGGAGAGCTCATCAGCCGCAGACCAAACAGGCCTATAGATGAACACACAAAGGTCAAGAGTGTATCTAACTTTAATTATACCGGGGTGAATTGCTTTGACCCGCCGTACCTGCGGCGTTTGGCTTTCTTACTTTTCTGCGCCTCACACCTCAACACCTTTCTCTGCCATACTGCGTGTGAGAAATGCATGTGTACGTTTGCTTAGATCATAGTTGGCTGGTGCCACCATGACTGTAAGCATTTGTGAACGCATGACACACGTTTTTCTGGCTAGATGTTTTCTCGCGGCTTTCAGTCCTCGCTCCGATGCAAAGTGACATGTTACGCCAGCTCCTTCTCACTCTTGTGTGTGAGTGAGTGATGCCCCTGAGCCTCAGACTGGCATCTCACTTTGCCCTTAGGGTCTGGTGCCATCAGATGTCAGAGACCTATCAGCTGTTCAATGTCTCACAAACACACACCGTTCTTCAACGTGCTATTTATCTTATCATTTGCATAAAATGTGTTAAGCAGTTTTACATTATTCTTACTTTGACTTTTTAAGTCTCTTACTTTTTGTGAAATTAGCAGATGCTTCAAATCTCATAGTTAGTTTAATTGCGTTACAGCTATTTTGGAATAATTGCAGTACCCACAGGAAAGTCTTATAATACTTATAATACATAAGTCTTAAAAAAAGTTTAGGTTTGGTTTATGTTTTTATAGCACTTTTATAGCTGCTTTAAACAAATGTGAATTTTTTTTTTGTTTGTTTTTTAAATAATGTCCTAATTGTAATTTTAAATGGTCGAATAAGTCATTATTATATACTGTAATAAATATATCTATATATAAAGTCAAAAGGCAGGCTTCATATAAACTCAATATCTAGGGTTCGATAGCGTGATGCTACCGAGTCATGTGACTTGGATGTGCCTTGGAGGCTTGTGGGTGTTGGATTTCTCCAGTGGCAAACCGCCATCTGAATTGTTTGTTATATACAGTACATTAAATACATTTTAGTCATACATTGTTAAAAAAAACTCTTTTTGTGAATTTTTTTTCATTGTTTATTTTTTTTTTATTTATTTGTGGTTTATATAGTACCGGTACATGGAATTTTTTTTAAGACGAGTTACGGTTTCATCCTTTGACCAATGTGAGCACAATGTTTTTTTTGTTTTTTTTTTTTTGCAGCTGCCTATTTTCTACAAAAGTCCAACATTTGTTTAAGTATACAGATATTAGCTTGTGTTTCGATTTCCCTGCCCTTTAGTAACACAGCTTTAGTGTGCTCACATATTGTTTTTACAGTAAATCAAATATTTAATTGATGCATTTTGTTCTCATCCTTATCTTCCAATGCTCCCGTGTGCCCAAAGCCATCTTATTGCCATGGGAACAGCTTTGAAAGGATGATTTTTGTGATTGGCTCTCTCCGATGTAATGATTTCCGCATGTGTTCAGGGTTTTTTTTGCGTGCGGATTGTACAGTACAGCTCCATTGCCCCTCGCCACCTGCAACCGTCTCATGCCAAAGGTTAACGTGATTCCAGCTAGAATCGACACTTGACAATGATGTGCTTACTCGCTAATGCACAAGTGGACCTGAGATGTGTTTTAGTCTCGACCACAAACGTTAGCGTGGCCTCTTACACCTTCTCCAAGGGTAAAGCTAGAGAAAGAACAGGACATGAGTAAGGATGGGGGAAAAAAAGAGAGGTGGCAGAGGAGAAATAGGCAGTGATGATGAGGATGGCGGTGAGAGTGGAGAAAGCATTTCACTCCATCAGTGCTGCCGTGAGGTGAATGATAAAAAGGAGACCAAAAGAGAGAAATGCTTACTGCCTGATTGGAGCATAGAGAGCAGATAAGACAAGAAAATAGGGCCACATTTCCAGAGATGCATCGAAATTGACCTGGTTGCCAATGGAAACACACGATTAAGGTTATTCATACATAATACATGGACATGTATATTCATATACGAATATATGTAGCCATATTAAATGCAGACATGCACATACATACGTACGTACCGTCCACAAAACAAAACACATCGCTTTTAAAAAGTTCTATTAAATTATTACACACAATATTCTTTAAAAGAATATATATATATATATATATTTATATTATATTTTTTAATATATATATTTTTACACACATACAATAACTAGTTCACAAAGAGATATTTGTATAGTGATTGTGGTTAATTATGGAAAGTATTTTTCGATAATATATTCATATATACTGTATAGAATACACATTTCTATAATACAATATATTTAAAATGCTTTTTTGCTGGAAAAAAAAAGTTTTATCCGCATGACATAAGATGCGAACAGAACCTTCACACGAAATTTCGTAAAAGTACATGTGTTGTATACAATGTATTTATCTTATATATATTATATTTTGTCAGTTATTTATTTGTATATTTACAGTGTATGACATATATAAATGCTTGTTTGCTAAAGAAAACGTATGCAACTTTAAAATGAGAACATTTACTCAAAAGTACCAAGCAAGATTAGTAGTAAGACATTCATACAATTATTAAGCAGTGTGTACTCACTAACAGTAATTATATTTTAGTTTACTGTTTTGCGGGGGTTTTGTCTCTCCGAGACCCCCGGTAAAAAGGGACCTTGAGATGTCTCCTATAATCTGCCCATGAGTGTCTCCATTAGTAATGTTTCATTTGATCCTTTAAGGCCCCTATAATGGCTAGATCAATCATATTGAGAGCAATGAGGTAGCAGACGGAGTTCACCGGTGTTTGAGAGAGCGGAGGTTGGCTCCTCGGTTTTTACTGAAACTCATTCCATTTTTCTAGTGTCAGTCATTTGATGGGATGCACCGTGGTAAAGCAGGCGTTGCTCTCCATCACTGTGCACACAGCCTTCTGCAGGGAAAGTAATAACCTGTGTCGCTTATGTGACATTTCACAGATGTCTCTTCTGCAGCGCTCCTTGTCACAGGGATATTTATCCAGGTATTAAATGCGTAGTTCTCTCAAGAAGGGAATTTTATTCACTCTCTTGTCATTCCAGAACTATAACAATTTCATCCATTTGTTAAAAAATATTCTAAGCTTTGATTCATTGTGTGCTACTTTTTTACATTAAAATGTGTTAACGTTTAAGCCAGTCTTGTCAGATTTCCTGATTTCTATCTATCTATCTATCTATCTATCTGTCTGTCTGTCTGTCTGTCTGTCTGTCTGTCTGTCTACTGTATCTATATTTGTCTGTTTGTCTGTCATAATAATTATGGAAAATAGTTGAGTAATTTTTTGCATGGACAATATAATTCAACTGTAAATACCTTATTTACACGAATAAAAGCACCCTTTTTTGCAAATTTCCGATGCTCAAAAACAAAAGCATAATTAAAAGCGCCTATTATTCCATATTTCAAGTCAGGAGCAATCACAAATAAATGGACACCCAACGTCTTTATGCAATGGTGAGCGTGTGCGTCTTTAAATAATGGTTCCAAGGCAGATGTGAAAATAAGCTTTTAATGACTCAATAACAATAATAAACATTAGATACGCCGCAACACTCAAAAGGGACAAAAAACACTGGAAAATTAAACTAAATACAATGATTAATATTTAAGCAAGTCCATAAGCACGAGTCTGAGCAGAAAGGAAACAGTTTAAAACGATGAACACTGGATTAAAATCCTGGGAGCAAGAAAAATCAAATCGATCTGTCTGCTGCACACAGCAAAACAAAGCTGTTCGGAAATGTATGTCTGACCAAGACGCAGCTTCAGTTTGGCGTGCAAAGGCTCACGTGAGTGCATTCACTGGAGTGATATACTGTATGACTCGAAATCAAGTCTCCTCAATAAACAATTAGTTTCTCACGTGACAGATGAGCATTCACGTTACTGTAAAATTGGAAAAAAAAAAACGACATTGAAGTGATATGTCACAAGTTACGTTTGTTAAATAAAGAAAAAATTGTATTTTTTGAGAACGCAATTTACCCACAAATGAAAAAAAAATAAATTGTGCCTGAAAAATCAGGAGGGTGCTTAAATGCGTGTAATTATGGTAGTTCGAATTGTGAAAAAGATTTTTTTCTACCATTTTTAATATTTGAGCAGTTGTCTAAAACCTTTCAATTCTCAAAGTCAAAAATTTCAAGCCTTTGTCAAGCTTTAGTTTAGCTTTAGTTTTAGTTTAGACTGCATTGGGATCCATCTTTAATGGATCTCTGCAACTAATGCTGTTTTGTTGATGATATAAAAACATCTATAAGTGGATTATTGCTAAGTCATAATTTTTTACCATGTTAGCACAGTTGATTAATTTGATGATTGTCCTCCAAAAGCCCCCCCGTATGCTGTCACTATTTCTTTCTCCAGACTATTTGTCATGACAAATAAAGCTTTCTGACAGATTAATTAATCTTTAATTGTTCTGCCCTCGCTAAGGGGAATCTTGGCCCTTGTGTCCGGTGAGTCCAGGAGTGAGAGTCTGGCAAAATCTTCTGGTCGATAAACGGTTATTGTCAGTCTCTGATTGGTCATTGATGTTTTAAATGGTGACCAATAGGGTTTATTGATCATTTAAAACAACTCCTCCTACATGTTCAACAATAATAACAAATTCATGAAACTTAAATAGTAATTGAAAAAAAAAAAAGTTATCCATAAGACATTTTTACTCACCTATGACTATAAAAAAATTTCTTATCAAACTTGAAACTTTTTTGGACAAACTTTACCCCTCGTGGAAACAAAGAATGGGTGGCTGGTTTTTGTTCAGATAGGCTTTAATTTTAAATTCCTAAAATACTGTATTTTCATTGTGACACTGAAAGAAAATACAAATTACAACATACACACCTATGATAAAACTGTGCATGTATATCTGTATTTTATTGCTTATTAATATGTTTCAAAACGGAAATAATGTTCCCATGTAAAAACAAAAAAAAAATAAAAAATCTGTGCTTTCTGACAAACCTGGGGTGATCCCTGTAATAATTCCTTGAGAAAATATTGTGATTAAAAATGTATTAATTGTCCAGCAACAAATTGTTTCTGTACACATTTTAAGTAATATCTTTGATTTATTACAAGTCCATCACAAACACTTTTCCAACGCCGAGTCTTTCATCTCTCCGTTTTCATTTCAACCAATGAATCTGTCAATCATTTTAATGGATTGAAATGAAACCGAGAGATGAAAGGACACCGGTTTAATAAACAAAAAGAAAATTAAATAAAAAAAAAATGTGTATTGAAAATGCACTTGTTATAGAGTTCTGATGCTGGTTTATATGCTCCGTCTTGTAGAAGAGGAAAAGCTCTAAAAAGCTGTATCTAATAGATTAAGGCAGAGGAGCACTGAGATAAGACTGTAAAAAGCATAAACAATCTCAGATGTTATCTAAAAATATAGGGTCATTATAAATTAATGCCAGATTAGTGCGCCTAATCATGTTAGTGCAGTGTAAAGTCAATTAAGCTGGAAATAACCATGCACTTTGATGTGTCCTTTAAACGGCGTGATGGAGTCTGAGCCCTACACCGGTAAAATAAATCAACACTTCAGATATTTTCCTCAGCAAACTTTGCCCAAATGCTTCTCGGATTTGACAGCTGTGCCAAACACACACCTTTTGAGGAGGATGCTTATATAACACGTCAAAACTACAAGCCACACTCCCATGAACTCCTTCAACTAACAAGAGTTTCTTTGCCCAAACCCTGATGCGCCACGTCTCAGTTTGTTCGACCAGTGTAATGAATGCAGTTTTTATGCCACAATGGGGGACTGAAATGGATTTTTCTTGTTTGGCTGGACAAAGGATATCCAAGTTTAGCGCTGTGCACTCTTTAACTTTTACAATTTAACAGGGACAATTTGTACGGGCTGTTTAAAGCCAACAACACTCGACTTTTTACCACTGGGAACGGTTTGTCGCAAACATCATTGCTGTAAACTTTCCCTGAACTTTTGCGGCAGAGTGGAAGTGTGTCAAAATTCTGATTGACACTCTAAGTCCTGCTTGGTGACAGTTGTGGCGTTTGAAGATTATTTTAATGAGTAGCACATATACAGCGCCTGAGTGCTCGCGTTTACAATTGTTGTCGCTTTCTAAGTAAAACTGAACGGGTTGGAAAATGTCTTCTAGTGGCTCTAGAGCTACGCTTTTCTTTTGTTTACGTTTTCAACCTTGTTGGAGGTTCGAAAGCACTAAAGTTTTGTACAGTAGCCTCATACTTAAGTACACAAAATGAACCTGTGAGGTTTGTGCGTACTTAAAAAGATAGGTGCGTACTTAAGATTGGCCACTTTGAAGAAGCCAACCTTATGCATCTCAATGAATTTGAAAACAATTTGAAATTGTAATTTAATTATGCGTCTCATAAATAATAATCTCAACCTTAACTCATCTCGGAATTAAGTAAATAAAACCTACAGTGTTAGTGAAGGCACCTTTTGAACGACTTTGCCAAACCGTGAAGTGATTCAAGTACAATCTCTCCTTTTTACTGAGATTAAAAATGTTTGAATTGTCTCAGCAGTTTTTTCTCAAACCCGTTTTTTGTACAAAATTTGATTACACATATTAAACAACGTACACAATATAATTATATAAAGAACTTTTTGTATATCTGCACACCCAATAAGATACTTTTTTTTAAATTTCTCAACTCATGTGAACTACAATTTCCACAAAACTACACCAACAAAAAAAACATTTTAACTGTATTTTAACTTTTAATTGTAACTCACTAAGTTGTGACTTTTGCTTTCGTGAAACACGTTCAAAAACTCAGTTCTGTGCCACGCTGAAATCAAAGCAAAGTTTGTTTTTTTCTTTGTTTTCCCTCCCCAAAAAGTATTGTAATTCAAAGATTTCTAGGTATTCAACTTTAACATCTGCTCTCGCAATACTAAACGGGAATGACTGTAAATCACAAAATCTAATTACTTAATGGTTAGAAAATCACTCAAAAATGGCACTCGTCAAATGTTACGGCCTGTTGTGGCGTGTTCAGATACAGCTAATGTCGGCCAATCATACGGCTGCAGTGTGATTCATATTAATGAGATACACATAAGTAGTATGTACTAGTGTCTGGTCCTGCGCTTTACTTTTTTTTGGTAGCAACTCTTGTCAGGAGTACCGGTGCATGTAAATTCACACAATTATATTGCAATTGCAATATTTTAAAATCACGTATCTCTACTTTTAAATGTTTGGCCACGATTTTTAGATTGAGTTTGTTCAACTGCACAGAGGATTTGCTTCAATGATGGCTGTGCTCGAAACATGATTGACTATCTGTAAGCATTTGTCTATTGGTTTTCTAGAAGATGGTGAGATTTCCAGGTACACATGTCTCCATATGTGCCATAGCGTGTGTAAAGGCAATAGCAAAGAGAAGACGGTCCAAGCCAGTGATGTGTATAAATTAGTTTTGAAACTGTCATCTCTGAAATGTACAAGGCTGCTCCAATTTATTTTGGCAGTTACCTTGAAGTGGAGTGCAGGTGTTCAGTTTCTGACTCGCTCTATAATTTATAGTCCGCTTGTGTCCAGCTAGCCAGCGTCGGGGAGTTGTGAGCACGCACACCCAACACACACACGCAAGCACACCTGCTTAGACAGGTTCCGTCATAATTGCATTGATGAGTCTTTCTGAAAAGAGCTTGTTATAAATTCCCCATTGGATAAAAACATCTACGCTCATAAGTTCACTAATGAGGAGGTTTGGCGAACACTAATGCACTTATTTGTTACACTAAATTGGGCCTTTCTTTTTTGATGAGTGTAACAGTTTTATTCTAATGTACTTTTGTACTTAGTGTTTTTTTTTTGTACTATTTTCTGAGAGAGAGAGAGAGAGAGAGAGAGAGAGAGGAGAGGAGAGAAGAGAGAGAGAGGAGAGGAGAGAGAGATGGGGAGAGGATGGATGGAGGATGGATGGAGGATGGATGGATGGATGGATGGATGGAGTGGATGATGAGGATGGATAGATGATAGATAGATAGATAGATATAGATAGATAGATAGATAGATAGATGATAGATAGATAGATAGATTAGATAGATTAGATAGATGATAGATAGATGATGATAGATAGATAGATAGATAGATAGATAGATAGATAGATAGATAGATAGATAGATAGATAGATAGATAGATAGATAGATAGATAGATAGATAGATAGATAGATAGATAGATACCATATTTACATCAAGCTTGGTGAGTGATTTTCATTTTTCGGTACACAATGTTTCTCTATAGTGGTACAGTATCTCTATCTGATAAAGTGGGCGTACTGGGTTTTTTATGGTGGCTGTCTATTGAAGCACAGGACGATACGGCACGTTCTGACCTCTGAATGCACCGCGGTAACTACCTCAGCACAGTACCTCATCACAGACACTTTCTCTCCATCTCAGATATTTTTCACACGTTGCGTTTATGGCCTGTATGCACTTGTTCTGCTCGATAGATTCTCCTCTCTTTTTCCAATAATGAAGATGAGCCACAACACAAAAAAAGCCGACACGTGCTGCTAACAGGGTGTGGAAGAAACATGGACTCTTACTTTTCCCACACGGTTTCAGCATTTTGCAGCTTCTGCTTGTTTCAGGTTTGTGAAGCAGAATTTGGAGGAACGGATCAGAGTGCGTGGACAGGATAACGGATCAATAGCAGCAAAGCACAAATGTTGGAAGGGATTGAAGAATTATTCAAGGTTGCAGCAGTGTCCGTACAAATTAGCACTTTGTGTAAATCGCTCGAAAGGTAAAAGTCCCATTCGTTTACTCCACAGAGGAATAGATTTATAGCAATAGCAAATAAACCTTTCAAGGGAAAGTTAATATGTGGTATTTGGTTGTGAAGCATTGATGAATTGTATATATGCTACTGTAAAAGCCATAAGTCAGTGTTATTTCAGATTAATCTTTTAAAATGCCACATTTAATTGCTCTGTTCTTAGAGCTACTCTCCTGAATGAAGATCTAATATGCCGGGCCTGTGTTTGGCATTTTATACCCGTAATCAATGACTTCCATTTGCTGTTTTTTTCAATGCAGCCTTTCAGATTGGATGAATACAAAGGGAATACCATCAGTTTTCTCAGTGTAAAAGTTGTTATAAAGGCAAACAAGACACTTACTCACACACTAGTTGTTTGACAGACTGCTATTCTCATCACTGCATGAACAGTCCTTCAAAAAGCCATTGTAAGAGAACCTTAAACCATGACTTTTCTTTAACCGAATCAGTAAATTGTGGTGGAATAACCTTGTGAGTTTGGAGCAATGCTTAAGCTTGTTTAAACTTGGTCAAACTCTCCAATTGGAGTAAAACTACAGTACACTGTGCAGGAATGTGTTCAAATACCCTTCTTTTTGGATCCAATTCAACCACATTGGATTTATGGGTATTTTTTTTTTCATAACGGGTGACAGCAGCATCTTCCCAGCATTTCCAAGGACCATAAGTGTGTTTTGGCCTCCAAATTCTGCTTTAAGAATATGAACCAAGCTCCATGTCGCCATGACTTGGTTTGTTGAATACTGTACATGTAGTGAACATCAAGCAGTTTCCTATAAGACGACTATGGGAGTCTGCAACTCAACAAAAACAATTGGCGACAGAGATCGATAGAAAGGTGGTCTCTGTCTCTCTCCAGATTTGCATTTTGATTGCTGTGTTCCACACAAAAAATCTGGACTTAAGCAGAAGAGTCTGTTCAAAGTGAACCAAACAAGGCACTTATGAAATAATAAAAATCTTGTTGTGCCCATTTTTCTTCCTTTTCCTGAACAGAAGACCAATAAAAACATTTAGGAAGTGGTTCAGTGCAAAACCTGCCTTCTTTCATCCACCCATTTAATGTTAGTGCTTGAAATAAAACCATGTCACGCCATAAATTACACACAATTTGCCTTTTCTGCGCAAAAACAACATTAAGCCTCTTTGGCTTTAATGTTTCTCCATTTCATCCCTCATCATTGTCTTAATCTGTGTTCTTTTCTGATTACTTTCGTTCGCTATGTACTTGAGCTTTTTTAGGACACTGTGCCATTAGGCAGAAATCAAGACTCCTTCACCTCAGTGTTATCGCAGAAAGCGCTTTCAAGTTCTCATGAAAAGAATGAATAATGGCTCGGCACTCTGCCTCCAGAAAAGATGTCTGCTGTGTTCATGCTCCTCTTTTGGCAATTGACATGAAGGCTCAAATCTTTTGTCGAGGGGGTTTAAATGAACCCAGTTAGGGTCATTTGACTAAGGGGAGCAATGTTAAATACTAGTAATAAAATAGAAAGTCTGCTCCTGCTCTCAACTGGTTCAATCTCAGAAGCACAGAGAACATTCTCCTCACAGCATGGAGGTTCTCACAGCAAACTTCAGGTACGAGTTTTGTGCTTGAGTTTTTCTTCATTTTTTATGGAATCATAAAGTAGTGCCAAATCGGAAGTAGTGCCAAAAATATCAAACTTTTATGAAACGAGTGCGTGACATTTTGTTTTTTTATGTTTAGCTCGAAACTAATGAAAAGATCATGCGTTTCAGATATTTGTGTTTGGACTTTTGGCACTAGTTTCATGTGGAGGCGGCCCTTACTTTGATTGGCTGATGAGAATGTGAACGCTAAAGTTTTTTTTTTTTACTTTGTGTTTTCAAAAACCCACAAATGTGAATATAAATGAAATAAAAAGAAACCCAACTTAATTTTCAAGCGTTTTCATTCTTTTCTTGTGATATCACTAATCTGATGTCACTAATCTGATTCCATACAATTCAAAAACTTTAATTCAGGCAAATTATAGATGCTAACTTTGCCCGTTATGCCTAAAGTGTCTACGCTCTTCAGTTTTGTGTTTATTATGTAAATATTTGTTACATTTTTTGTGTATTTTTATTCAGTTTTTTTACATTTCCTTGTATTTTTTTGGAACAAGAGTCGTAGTCAGACCACGTCTAATTCCTTGTTTGTCATGTACATACTTGGCCAATAACATTGATTCTCATTCAGGCATAAAGACGCTGCTATGAATTTGCTTAAGCTCCCCAGCACCCCGAAATGAAAGAAGCAGTGGAAATGGACAGATTCTGTTACTTTGGAGCTTCCAGCTGCATCTTTGATTGGAGCCATTTGCAGGCAAATGTTAGGGCTCCCAGCATCTCATTTGAGTCTTGTGAGCGACATCTTAGAGATGCATCTGTAATGCTCTTCCTCACCAGTGCTGTCGAGAATCAATGGGGAATGGAAGCACAGCTGAGAAAACGAGCCCTTATTTGAGCTGTCGGTGGCAAATGAGCCAAATCGGGCGAAAGTGCCATCTGCTCCTGACCAGGATGTAGAGGTTTAACCAATTAGATAAATGCACCATCTAAAAGGGTGAAAAGGTTGTAAGACGGACTTTATAAAAGATTTACCATGGTAACCATGTTTCCGCCAACATGAGTCATAATAAATTGATACGGGATCTCTTTGAAACAATGTTTCCTTACTCGGAGACAATGCCACGCAAAGCACTGAACCAACGCGTCTGACAAACGCAACGCGCTGATGTTTTTATGTAAAACGCCAAAAATAACCTCCGCGTTCTTAATTCGGGTTTGTTTCCTGATTTTGCACATCTTTATGTCCTTGTCATGTTTCCTAATAGCAGCGATGGGGGTAATCGGGGACAGATTACAAACCTGCTTTGTCATTTCTGACATGTACAATGAGGAATAAAGAGACTGACAGATATAAAGAAATGTATCCAACGGGAGAACATGTCAGAGTTAAGAGGAGAAGAAACCAAGAAGAAGCCTATTGTAAGA
Source organism: Paedocypris micromegethes (assembly GCA_028031935.1). Taxonomy (NCBI): domain Eukaryota; kingdom Metazoa; phylum Chordata; class Actinopteri; order Cypriniformes; genus Paedocypris; species Paedocypris micromegethes. The sequence goes on along the minus strand of CM051495.1, from coordinate 29,119,863 downwards.
TAGGATTCTGACAGATAAAAATTGGGGATGAAGCAAGTGGCATGGTGACAATGTTCTCTTAAACAGCCAGTCTTCCGGCTCACAATTCCTCTGCTTAGCCCTGACAGGATTATTATATGATTACATCATGTTATTGGCTGGAGAGGAAGGTGGGAGTCGCACGGGGAGGAAGTGTGAAACTGAGCATCAGTCTTGTGATGCTGATAGGCTCACACGGCCCTTCCTTACTCAGGGTTTGAGCCGAATATAATAATGTCTTCTTCTCGAGGGTTCCAAACTCAGGCTAAGTGTTTGATTCCCAAAGAAAGCACAAAAATGCTTTTTTTTAAGTGTTTTTTTTTTTTAATAATGACTTTGTAATGTTAGCAGGCCAAAGGAGAGGTTTTCCTAGCCACTGTCGCAATCTAGCTTGCTCTTCTGGTCATTTCTTCTATAACTGACTCTTTTTCCTAATATTGAACACAGATGAACAATGGACATTTTTCTTCTTTAAAGACTTTAAAGATATTTTTTTCCTAATTCCACATAGCGACTTTGCATTGGTCTGGGACTAGGAAAATTGCTATATAAATATGATATGAATTTGAAAAATGCTTCGTGGTTAAATCTGGGTAGTTGTGGTCCAGCGGTAGAGAACTGCCCAGTTTGAATCCCAGTCTGAACAACATTGCCAGTTTGAATCCCAGTCTGGTGGGTCCTTGGGCATGACACTGTCACTGTGTGTGTTCCCTTCATTGTGTGTGTGTAACGTCCCTGGATGGTTAAATGCACAGCACAATTTTGACATGTCCCTAGTGGCCATTTTAACTCCCTCACTTTACTTCAGCTACATTTTAAAGCCTCATATGGCGAGTGAATTCCCACGACGTATGGACATTACCCCCAAAATACCTAGTTTTAATCCTACTCTAAGCTGTAAATCATCCTCTCACACTCTTTAAACACACAGCCTGACTGAGCGGATGGAAGTAGCAATAGACACGACTCTTCAGCAGCTGCTCGGCGCCACACAGCTGTAGCCCTGCGAAAAAAGACTTGAAAATGAAAAAAAGATAGAAAGATAAAGAAGTGAGTTGGTCAACGTGGTCACTAGAGATCATCTCGAAACAATTGCGTAATCCTGTGGTTTTACAGAAACACATGAAGTGTACATACACAACCCGGAGCAGTGGGCAGCTTTAGTCAGACTGAAACAGACCATTGAAGTTGAACTAGGTACAGAATCAGACTATTTGATGAATGATAATCCACCATAGATTGGAGGAATTTATGATATAAAGCATTTATTTTGAACAAGCACTTTGAAAATCCATGATAAAAGGATTTTGATCCTATAAAAAAATGACTTCACTATAAACCAAGGGCCTACTGTGCATTTTTTTCAGTTAGCTGCCATTCAGCTTAAGGGTTTTTTTGTGTGATTGTTGTGTTGTTTTTTGACAATAAATAGAAAAATAAAGGAGGGATATCTGTTCTCAACCATCTGGCGGGAAAAGTCAGATTGAACAAAGTTTGCTCAAGGCCCCCAAAGGCTAGTGCCGTCCTTGGTTTGACCACATGTCAAACTGTCAAAATCACTCACTTTTACTTGTTCACAATTCCTTTTTTAGGATGTCACATGGGGCGCCATATGTTGAAGAAATGGATGCAAATGAGGGAGGGAATATATGTGACAGGAGATGCTATGCATCATATACGGATAACTACATACTTTTCGGATTTTTGTGTGTGCAGTATTTTAACACCTAGTGCACGATATTTCTTGTTTTGCATGATTCGAACCGACAGTTTATAGTAGTTTCCCTTAAGACTTTGATTTTTTTTTTTTTCAATTTGTTTTTCCGGGTGATGAAATTAAATCGGAAAATTCCAGTGTACAAGGCAGCCGTTCTCAGCAAAGCGACTGCAATCTTTTCAGAATTTCAGCAATATTTCCTCAGGCCCTCTCTGTATGTCTGGGGAAGGACTCTAATGGAGTAATATCCCATAACACAAACAGCACAATTGCTTCACAGATTTCAAACTTCACTTGAATTGTATTGGCCTGTTCAGCTGTGTAGTTTCTATTAAAAACTTTTTTTAGTTGTTAAAAGTCTTAAACTTTGCTTTGTAAAAAAGCAATGAGTTTTTCCACATTTAAAATACACTATTTTTTGTGACAGAAGCTCTTAACGAAAAATTTTATTGTATAATTTATTATGTATAAATCTATATTATGTATTAGATTATGTATAAATGTATATTTTTAGATTTTTGTTTATTTTATTTTGATGTTTTATTTATTTCCTAATTTGTGCCTCGTTAATAACGAAAGGTAAATGTCTCAGTATTAATTAGACCAATAGCTGCACAGTGTGTTGAGAATAATCTGAGATCTCAAGATTACGTTTTTGCGTAAAACAGTCGTCGACATTAGCAGTTTGTGTTGTTGTATTCTAGTGGGAACAATTTATCAATTTGTTTTACATGCTCGTGCTTCAGTTAGCTATGCGTTACGCCGTTGAAATATTCGTTTCGGTTTTTTTATTACTAGATATCTATGGATTTCATTTATAATAAATAGAGGCCTAAAATATTATCAATAATAAACTAAGTAGAATAGGTAAAAAATGCAATAATACTGTTTTTGTCATGTACTGTAGTTAAAAATAAAAATCAGTAAACATGTAAATGATGTGCTGTTCATCATAATTAAGTAATACAAAATAAATACATTGAAATATTAATTAAATAAATAAAAAATACATTAACATACACAAATAAATCCATAAATAAAAAGTGTTAATAAAAAAGCATTTGCGACAATAGTTTTCCTGTTGTGTTCAATCTCCTTCTTCATTTCATCAGACGAGTAAATACTCCTGATCTCAAAACACTGTTCGTCTGTTTCATCCCTGCCGAGACAAATTAGTAGGATGTGCTATTTCAGGTTTCCCTGGTTTGTAAATCCTGCTTAATTCGGGAGTTCTGACGCGACACCTGTCGATCCATTCATAGGTTATGACACTGTTCTCATGAGCAGATTATGCTGTTTTATGGGGACGAGGCTGAAGACTGGAGATTATAAATGAGGGTTTAGTTGTCGCTGACGTTCCTCTGTACAATTACTCACTTCTCTCTCTCTGTCTTTATAAACGGGGCAAATCATACATTTTTAAATCATGGGATTTTTCCTTCTGCTTCTTTCTTTTCCTTTTGAAATTTTAACGAGAAAAAACAGGGAGTAATTTAAGCTTTCCTTTGACTATTGTGGTAAGAACACACTGTACTCCAAGAACATGACCAACTACTGAAATGTCATGCTAGTTAAGTTGGGTAGGATTCCTGTTTCTCAAAAATGTTCTTTCTATTATCCCGAGATCAGTTTTGCATCCATTCATTCATGATGTCTCATGTCTCTTTCTCATGTCATTATTTTTGCCTTTTAATTAGTGAAGGGCTGTTTACACCTTTAATGTTATTGCGCATTAAGAAAGACTTTTCTCGCCATTAATCTGTTCTCAAAGTCGATTTGAGAGCACTCAGCCTTTCATTGTGACAGGTCACAGACAAGATGACTGGAATCATGACAGTACCTAGTCGAATTGCAACTTTGAACCAGATTATGGACCATTTTCCCAAAAATAATAAAACATTTTTAACAAATTCAAATGTGAGGCACTGACACGGATGAAGACTCCAGGGTTGTCTCAGGGAAAATTCATGTTTAAAAAGCATCTATAAGCTTATGAAACACAGAAAATTCCCCTTTGTGGGTAAATGATAAGCTTTATTCTGTTGTATAGTCCTGTGTTTTTCTGGAAAATGAGGCAGAAACAGATTTTTTTTGTACCACGAAATAGAATGAGTGGGATTAAAATGACAAAAAAGGTAAACATTTTCAGTAACACAAAAACAAAATAATTGTTTTTTTTTTATTTTTTTTTTCAAATATTTTTTTTTTTTTAATAAAAAAAAAAACAAAAAGAAAAATTAATTAAATTCGGTTTGTACCTCTTAGTCACCATGTAGCTCAAAAGTAGCGGTTTGTATTATATAAACAAAAACCTTTTTTGAAAAATGTTTGAAAATTACCAATAAATTACAATAAAAAAGAAAAAAAAGATATTCAGATAATTTTTTCAATAAGTGTTGCTTTAAGGGTTAATTTGGAGATAAATCTAGATGATTTTAGATTGATTCCATGATTACAATGAGATTAATCCAGAGTTAAAAAAAAATAATCGCAGCCCTCCTCTTCTTTTAATACAATTATCTTAGTATTCTCACATTCTTGCCGCCATCCTTCCCTTCTCCTTCTCACTTTTTTTCCTTCTCTTTTTTCTCAGATACATTCCTCCATTCGATCTCATTATGCACTTTCCTTTCTTTCATTCACTCTTCCCTCCATCAGCCTCCCTTTTTATTCTTTTCTGCTTTTCTCATCCACCCTCAGCCTGCATCAGCAAACATCCCCCGTCTTCTGTGACTCTTCTGAACTATTCTAAAGTTGTGCCTTTGGATCTTGGCAGAGAGAGGGAATGTGGGGAGTTTGGGGCTTTTAAAAGTTCTGTGTGGAGGATTTTCATTAGGTTTCACTTTCGACACCGTGTCAGCTTGTTTGTGAAGTCTTTTCTGAGTTAGCGGAGCTTATAAGAGACTTGCGCTGTATGTTTTTTGCTGCTGGGTTTTCACTTTGAGCTGCACTTTGTGTGTGTGTTTATGCACTGAAATATGACATTTCTGTAGCAGGAAATGAAAAACAACTAGTTAGAGCTAATAGAATAGAGCTAACTAGAGCTAATAGAAAGTACTTTTAAAGTAGAACAAAACAAAATCACAAATGTCTTTTTCGCTTCGATGAGATTAAGCGCAGACTCTTGCTTAACCTGAAATGTTCGCCATCCATTTCAGATCTAATTTGTTTCTATTTTGAAATGTAAAAAATGTGTTCCAGTTTAAACCTCTGTGCTTCTGTTCTTTGTTGTGTATGCATTTATACTGTATATTTTTTCCGACTCCAAATATTCAAAAAAGTATGTATATTTTTAAACTCTCAAACACGCACACACACACACACACACACACACACACACCCACCCAC
>CM051495.1:29086034-29114755 GCA_028031935.1 Paedocypris micromegethes | reverse complement strand
ACACACACACACACACACACACACACACACACACACACACACCTCTTTGGCAAAAGCATACATACACTAAACAAAAATAAACCTATTGACTTTTTTCAGTATAATGATAGTTTTCAGTATAATGGACATGTATAATAATTTATGAAATTAATTCTAAAAAAAATCGTTTTCTTTGTCTTTCTGCAGGTAAAGTGTTGAACTCTGATTTGAGGCATTTTCTCAGCTTGCAGTTCCAAAAAGGATCAACTCGACCACAACTGCAGTGATTCGAGAACAATTTGTATCTGCGCACAATTCCATGTAAGTCTCTTCCTCTCTCTCTCTCTCTCTCTCTCTCTCTCTCTCTCTCTCTCTCTCTCTCTCTCTCTTCTCTCTATTCCCTCTCTCTCTCTTCTCTTTCTCTCTCTCTCTCCTCTTCTCTCTTCTCCTCTTTTCTCCTTTTCTCTAATATATGCACACATATTTTATAATCAATTCATTTAAATAAATTTGAAAATAGCATTTTAATGTAATACTTTTATTTTTTACAAATATAACTACAATATTGGTCAATTGGGTTTAGCAAGGTCAATTAGGTCATTATTAGTTACTGATCCACTCATTTGCTGTAAAGTGCTTTAACAATGGACTGATTTTCAACCAATCACAGAGCGGGATAGAGTCTAACTCACACCTACTGACAACCTAGACGCTCCTAATTTTTTACGAATGCTGGTTTTCGAACTTCAGGAAGAACCGAAAGAAACCAAAGCAAGTACAATGTGCAAACTCTGCACAGAAAAACCCGACCGAGCGTTGAACTTCATGCTGTGAGACCGAGTCATCGTGCCCTCTTTGAGAGTCAAAATTATACTATTAAATCTCAACAATCAAACTAAACATTATAAGCACCTTTTCTAGAGACCCAAAAATGTCAGCAAGAAAAATGGAGGGCATTATCTTTTTTCTTTTGCACGTTTTCTCAGCAGTAGTGAACTCAGACATCAGCATCTAAGCTGTCAAACAGCCTAATAATAGATTTGGTTCCGGGCTAAAGTGTTGTAATTCTCACATTGGAAATGAATTATCTTTTTTTAAACGGAAAAAAAAAAATATCAACAATTATTTTGTCTCTTGTGAATTTAGCCAAAATACAATATCCAAATGGGCATAAATCAAATTTTGACTTTCTTCCGTTAAAGTCTTGAATTATTTTACCTCGGGTCACTCTTTGCATGACCTATTTTTGGAAAGACTGTTTTATTCCCACAAGGAGTATAAAGCAGGAAAATAAAATAATAAGTTAAAAGTAGCAAAGTAGTGGAAAAGAAAGACTTGAAGGAGGAGAAAGCCTTCAGTGTTTGTAGTCACAAAGCTGCTTAATAGATCTATGAACAAAAGCTCTTAAAAGCTTCCCTGGAGGAGAGAAATAAAAAGCAGCCTAAGGTGCCACTCAAATTCTGCTGGAGCAGGAACTCGCTGTGGGAATCTGCAGATCTCCTTCAAAGCCCAACTGTAATATAAACTGTCTTCGAACCACATCACAACTGTCCAGTGTTTTGTAACAGGCGTCATCACCGTTTCTGGTTAGTTCTTATTGGGTTTGTTTTGAAGAATCTTCAAACAGGTCTTCAAAAGTCTCTTTGGTCGTCAATGAAAATGCTAAGACGCTTCAAGAATATTAAAATGAGGGTTTTAAAGATTAAAATTGTAAACTATCTGCATGTGTTTAAATTTAACATATTACCTTGATGCTTTGCACTGGCTAACTGTATTAAATAATAATGCATTTAAATCGATACAAATATAATAATTATGTTTATATTATAGTTCATTTAAATCAGCATTTTTTGAATGGAGAAATTACTTTTTGATTTTGTAATAATCTTTTGTCCTTTAAACTGGATGCATACAGCATTTAATGGTACATTTAAAGTATTATAAATATTAAGACTAAATGCTTGTAATTTTTCATCAAAATGGATACACGAAGCTTGATACAATGAACAAAAAAATGTTTAAAGCACTGGTATTATGGGTCTTGAACCGATTAATCCCACTTAACCTTACATATAAATGATGCTGCTTATCTTGTTCACTCGTGTCACAGAATGGCATTTATACTGAGGAAATTGTAAAGACACCAGCTTTTTATTTTATTTGCTCTCAATTTAGAGTCAAGGCCTGTGCAGCGCGGTTGATCTAATGTAAATGTCCTTGGAGTGACAGAAGAGCCTAGTGGCATTTCCAAGCACACACATGAACAGAACTGAGAAATGTCAACTTTTATTTTTGGCCTTTTATTATTTTTTTTTCTTGCACAAGAAATACCACCCTCGCATGTCTCTTAAGAGGATATAGCTTCTGAACAACACACCTCTGAAATGAAGTCCTAACATGCACACTCTGTACTTGCTTTTTTTTTTTTTTTCCTGAAGAATAACACTAACACCAACTGAAACACCCAGAAGGAACATTTTAATCCTGACATTTAGATGAAAATGTATTTATAGTTTTTTTTTTCCTCAAGGTTATAAGATTTTGCTATACTGTACGTACATGCACCTCTTGTACCTCTGTATACTATCAAATAATTTGCTTCATTTATCTTGATTAAGCTTCATTCAATCTCAGCTTCTGTAAGCCAAAAACATGACGTGTTCACGAATGTGTGCAAAACCAAACAGTCATAGGGGCAAAAAAACACAAAAGCACTTTAGATCACAATAATAGTGTGAAATGCTTTCATTTTCTATGTACTGGGCATGCGTTAGAATGTCTGAGCTTATCTACTTTTTCCACCAAAGTATAAAGTCAAAATGTGGAAAATCACAAGGCTCAGTCATTGGCCCAATTTGCTTCTCCATCTATGTTGTCCTTTTAGATCAAGATGTTCTCAAAATCCCATTTTTCATTCCACAAATGTTCTTCTGTGTTCAGTAGGTGAAGTTTGATACGTCCTTCTAAAAAGTCAGTTTAAGTCCCTTTTGTTGGATTAAACAATTCGACTGCGTTCATTAATTTCCATTTGTGAGTTGATCAAATTATCTTGATTTAAGTTAATTAACCGTCACTCTTTAGTTGCCGAGATCAACTCCTGTGGCACTGTGCAAAACATATCAATGTAGGTTTTTTATTTAAACGAGACAAGTGTGTCACCTCAATTTTGTCAAGGTTTGTAATTTTCGGAGTCACAAAATATTCATCAGTTGGGAAAACATACTTGTCTTGTATCTTTTTTCATTATGAGACCCACAGTTTGAAATGTTGGTCATTTTATACGGAAGTTCCGAGTAGGCATGATCTCATGATCCCTTCAACAATATTAGTGACTTGTTCGTGAAAAACATCAGAAACTAGTCTACTAGTCTTACTAAACATCTCACAGATTTGTTCAAACTTAATGAAAAGGTTCTCACTATATATTGATTTCTTTTTCAATGTGGGGCGAACAAACGAAGTAGTAATTTTCTAACTACTGCCTGTAATATTTTCTTATTGATCTATGTTTAGCTGGTGATTTTTTTTAAATGATCTTATATTGCTATTGTTTGTCTATATTTATAATTTTAACCAAAGCTTCTTGCGATGCAATTTGATCTTATCTGTTTTTGCACATCATGGAAATCAAACTCGTCTCACCTTGACTCATAACCAGTTCTACAGAATGAGCCACAAGCTATTGAGAAAGTCTTACTGGTTTTGTATGGTTTTACCCAGAATTTTCTCTTCAGAGTATAGCAAAAATATATCCAGAGATCACGTTTAATGTGTCTAATATATTTTGTGTTTTACTGGAAGGTACCACCAGGCTGCCCAGGGACGGGGAGGTTCCGGGAGTGGACTATAATTTCATTAGCCTGGGGGACTTTCGCATCCTGGAGGAGAGTGGATTACTGCTGGAGAGTGGAACATATGATGGTATGGAAAGAGTTCATTGTGTGTCTAGAGTTTAAAGTGGATGCTATAAGTGATGTCTTTTGGTCTCGAAGAACACAATTACAACCACTGCATTCTGCATTATTTTCAAACATAATCTCTTTACGGTCCGCATCTATCAGCGGGATGAATCACTTATCACGTAGATTCACACTGTGCCGACATGCTTTTTCACGCACCAGACAAACAAGCTTGTGGACAACTGCTAAAAAAAGAAGCAGTTGAAAAGCAGAAAGCGTTTGTCTTGTGTGAAGCCACTTGGGATGAGCAAGGTGCAATGGAGTTGATTCGATTTCCGTCAAAAGCTAATAGATTTCAATTTCTGTTTGACCTGGTAATACATACTAATGTTTATTTATTTATTTTTTCAAAATATTTTTTGCTTTTACATTTATGCATTTAGCAGATGTGTTGAATAAATATCGAGAACACATTAAAAGAAATTCCCTTTTTCACTTGCGCTCGAACCTTGAACTGTGGTGTTGCTAAAACCAGATCTACTTTCATCAATAAGAAAGCTACATTTGGCTTTTGTATGATTAAGCAATAATAATGAAAATAATTACTTAGATTGTTGGCTATTTTTAAATACGGTATTTGTATTTATCAGAAAACTAATACTGTAGTATACAAATATATATAATAATATATATATATATACATAGTATAATGCAGAATACAAATGAGTAGTGATAAATCATTATATTTATCATTATAATATCAGACGCTAATGCTTTTAATCCCACGGCCTTTGGTTTTCCGCACACAATCTTTACTGATTGAGTGACAGCAAATGAAGCCGAAAGTTCAAAACGAAATGGCAGAATCTCAAAGAAGCAGACTTTGCTTTATCATCGCGGATGCACTTTCATGTCACATCATAAATTTTGTTTGTGCCGTGAACAGTGGAGTCAGGTGGGTTTAGATGTTTTTATCCCGGGAGAGGTGAGTGTATTCACCGTGGCCTTGTGTTGACATTGGGACCAGATTTATGCCGGACGAAGCCTGCTGGGACAGCGAGCCTTGCCAGTATGCGATGCCAGATGTGCCCTGATCTATAAATGAGATGATGTCCAAAGACACACGTCAACGTTCATATGCATAACATTACAGCTCCTTTATACAATTGCTCATGTTCACTGAATCACCAAAATGCCAAATATGACATGGAAATTGTATTTTGTCCTTGAAGAGCAGCCGTGTATAGATTTACCGTGTGTGTAATGTCTGTGTGTCAGCGAGCCGAAGCATCAGTACACAAATGCCAGCCTTTCCTGATGCCTGTGCCCGGGCAGAGCGATGGATTTGGAGCCTCCAGGCAGCTCTTAGAGTAATCCTCCATTGAGCAAGCGCCGCGGAATCAAGGGATGATCCTGATCAATACAGATTCAGCGTTTGTTCAAAGCACAAAGAATCGGAATGTTCATCAGGGTCCACAAATAGAAATAAACATCTGTTTTTTTCAACTTCCTGTCTGTCTGTCTCACCATGCATCCACCCATTTTTTTCATTTCTTTCTCTTTTTGTCCTCCATCCATCTCTACTTCAGTCTGTCTAACTGACAATTCATTCTTTCATCCATCCATTAATTCGTTCATTCATCAATGCATATCCCTGTCTGTCTGTCTGCCTGTTCTCTGTTAATTTCCCCATCTCCCCGTCCATCCATCCATTCCTTCATCCATCCATCCATCCATCCATTCATCCTATTATCCATCCATCCATCCATCCATCCATCCATCCATCCATCCATTTTCTGTCTGTCCAAATGTCTGTCTGTCCACCCACCCATTTATCCTTTTGTTTATCAGTTAGTCTTCCAATCCATTAATTCTTCTTTTCTCTTCAGACAAATACAACAATACAACACTCTCGCACATACACACAGACACAAACTAAGCAGACCTTCAATTTCCCTGTACCCAAGTTAATGATGTTAGTTTAGTTTGTGTGTTTTTTTTTTATAAAACCTGTAAAGCACTACACTCTCTGCATCTCTGTTTCATACCTTTCTATAGTTTAGCTGCTTATTTAAGCTCACCACTATATTTCCTTTTTCTCTATTATTATGTGAACATCGAGATAACGTTCATCTCGGGATTATTTGTCTTTCTGCAGATTACTGGTGGCAGATGATGCAGTAAATGTGCTGTGATGCTGAACACGGCACATACCTCAGAGATTCGGTCATGGTTTAACTGAACGCTTGTGTGGCCAAGTGATGCTGTTGCTCAAATTAGCCAAAACACTGATGCTGCCAAACCGCATTGATTCGCTTGTTCTGCTTCATCATATTCATTTCTGGTTAGTGGGAATAGTCTTTGGATGCTGGTTCTTTGGAATCTTCTTTTGAAGCCAAAAGATCTTGAAATTACACAATAAATCTTGTAAAAACAATTTTCTCAGACAAGATACGTTAATTATCATAGAATTAAGAGTAAAATAATAATTTGCTCTTTTTAAGAAAATAGGCTTGTTTCAAGCAGTCTTTTCACACCCCATTGCCAGATAATTTTACTTGATTTAAATATTTTTTATTCATTTTGTTTTTTTCTTTTTCTTGGTTTTTCATGAACATTTTTTGCGGTGTGTGGATTGTCTATAAGTGATAGTGAGAGTGTGTCCTCCCAGTGTGATTGGTTGTTCACCAACCTAGGGTGTGTCCATCACCCAGTGACCCAGTAATGGATAAGTGGTTGTGAAAATGATCTCTCTCTCTTTTTATACAGTTCAGTTCAGAGGCAGAATTGGATCTTCAAACGTTATAAAGCAAGTGACTTAATACAAGCAGCATCAGTAACATGGCAGAAACATTACATTACATCCGTACATTACAGCTTTTGCTCGCAACACAAAACCCTTGTTTGAAGGTGGTGATGTGTTTTTTTTTTTTTAACGAAGGGCAGAAACTGGTAAATATTCATTACCGCATATTCATAAGAAGCTAGAGAAGTTGCCAGCTAAAGTTAATTGCTTGTGGAAAAAGTCCATTCCCACTTGGTTTCATTTACTATTTGCTAATTAAACTCCTTAGAATTTATAATCTAAATAGAAAAGATTAATCTTTTGACTGATTACAAGGATTAAATTGTATTTTGGGAGAGAAATGACCTCAAAAAGTTCTTTTTTTGTTCCTAAACTGACACTAATGATGTCTAGGGGCAACCCGTTTGTTTTCTGGATGAAGGGAGCCAACAAACAAAACAACAAATTTGGATGATTTAAACGAATCTGTGTATAATTGGTAAAGGTTGAACGGTTGATTTGAAAAGATGTCTTTCCAATGGCTGAGCGTAATCAAACTGAGAGTGATTTCTTTATTTTTACATCAAGAGGGATTAATGAAGCATTGCACACGCACAATACACTCTCACACACACACACACACACACACCACGCTCGCACACACGGCCTACGTAGCACCAAATTTGAAATTAATTTCAGTACATTATGTTGTTCCACTGATTGGCTGAACCTTTCTTTCCGATGCATATTAATAAACTGATTTTTGCATGAGAAAATAATGGATGAAGTTTCATTACTGAATTCACTGGTGAGTGTAATTACTTTCCAGTCGCTGAAAAAGCCTACATTTTCACACTGCACATTGGATAGTTGACACCTACGGAAAGAAAGGTTTAATAATAATATACGTACAGCTCCTGACCATTGGCTTAATTACTCTTCCAGGAAACTTTTACGGCACTCCAAAACCTCCAGCAGAACCAAACCTGGTTCAACCGGATCTGGTGGACCAGGTGCTGTTTGAGGAAGACTATGGCTCCGAAGTCCAGCGGAAGCGAACCACCTCGGTCAGCAAGATGGACCGCAAAGACAGCGCTGTTCCGGAGGAAGAAGAGGATGAAGAGCGACCGCAGCTCTCAAACGGCATCCCAGGTCAGTGGAGGCGAACATTCATAGCCAAAAACCCCGACTTTAACGCACCAAACGTCATAAACTTTCAGCGGAATCTGTTTGAAATCCTGATTTGCATACATTTGCTGTGTACTCAAAGCACCTTTCGGTGATGATGTTTGTCAGTGTGCTGGAGGCTTATTCCTGCAGTCTGTTTCACTCATGTACGCGCTTTAAGTGTGAATGATCTGTCTGAGGTCTTCTATGAACCCTCAGAGGAGAATTTCACCCTTTACTGAAGGAGAACTGAGGCTCGGAGAGGCGAGCTTTGCTTAAAAAGAGCCAGACCCTCTGTTCCCGTAGTCTCATTAGTTCACTGTAATACCTCATAATCCTTTTGAAGTCGGCGGGCTCCGGGTGTGAAATTTATGCTTGGTGTTCTGCGTCGCTTTAGTTCTGTTTGGTAACTGTGTCAGTTCGCTTTATAATGGCTTATTTGCAACACTCTTTTCTAGCCCACAACTTTGTGTCATTGTGACATCACACACACGCAACAGTTTAGTCTATTGAAATAAAATGGTATTTTTTAACACATTCACACACACTTGCTTGCATTTATTTTATAGTTGGGTCCCACCATTGACACTTAAGTTGTGTGGCCTGGGGGGCATGTGGGGTCCGTGTCTTGCTTGAGGACACTCAAAAGTAAAACTAAGGATGGCAATTAATCGAAAAGTGATCATAATGTAGTTCAATTGCAAAAAAGCAATAATAATAATAGTGAATCGAGTTGGATACTGTGAATTAACTAATCAATTGTTTATTAAGAATAACTGTTTAAAGCAAAAACATATTGTCACATTAAAATCTTAGAGGTCATATAAGTAAAAAATTATTTAATTCCAAAAAGCAACTATTTTTTTGAGTTAAGAGTTGGTCAATATAATTTAAGAATGTTGAATTTAAATGATGTACTTCTTTTGTAAATTCTTTTAAAAAAGGGCCTTAAAAATAAATGCATTGGTGACTATAAATAAAATGAGACATAAAAATAAATAAAATAGGCAAATGAAAATGTGAAGCAAAAGAAAGGGAGTTATATTCTTGAGATTCTGGATCAGTTGGATTTTTTGGATTTTGATTTTTCTTTATGTTTTTGCTAGAAAAAAAAGCTTATAATATTAAAAATCAAGAATTAAACTGCCCACTGCTCCGGGTTTGTGTGTGTAACTTCACTAGATGTTTAAATACAGACTGCAAATTCGATACGATCCCTACTGACTATATTGACAAACTCACTCGCTTTCCTTTACTTTACTTAATAGCCGTTGGAGAGGGAATGATTGTTGAATATTCTCTCGAGTAAGAACTTCCTTGGCTTAAGTTAAAAGAAACGTTTACTGGGGTGTGTTCCTGTCTCAGAATCATGTCATGTTCGCTTGAAAGGCTTTCGCCACTTCAAATGAGCTTTAATAGAACGGAAATGGCAGCAAATTAGCCAGCAAGTACACACACTCTAAGCTGCTCTCACTTTCGTTTTTTTTCTGTGCTACTGAAGAGACGAAAGTTAGAATACACACAACGTCATCAGAATCATAGATATCCATATGTTGCATCATGAGTATATTCGTCCATCCCTTCGTATCTGGAGATAATCCCACCAACTCAGCACACCAACCAATCACAGAGCAGGACACTCACACACACACACACTCTCACACACCTATGGACAGGTGTCTTCTTCTAGTTTGACATGCAAATATTTTTCATTCCCATGCTTTGCATCTTAATTTTCTTTTTCCTTTGTTTTTGTAGCCAGGACAGAGGAGTGGAGGAAAGTGGTGCCCAGTTACACTCAGTCCAGTGGCGGAGGCAGTGGGACACTGGAACTACGGACCTGGAGCTCCTTGTCCAGAGACGACAGCCTGGAGCCTCTGCCGTACAACTGGGAAATGGCCTACACTGAGACGGGCATGGTTTACTTCATAGAGTAAGTGTATCTACTCTAACTTTACATTTAGCTCACTTGCTTCACGTCGATTGCCATTGCGCTCATGGATTCTAATCACCCAAAATGCAAATCACATTATTGCACATAATGGTCACATTTAGATTTATACATTTTCATTACGTGTGATGGATTTAGCATGCATGAGACGGAATTTCTATCAGCCAGTTATGCTTGTGTTAACAACTTGTAAGATTGTGGTTCGCAGAAAAACCCCCCGGTTTTCTTAGGGAAAACATAAATTTGTTCCCGTTGTAATTTAAAGTCATGTTGAAACATCTAAACATTTAATGAATAGCAATGATTAAGTTAACATACATTGTAGCATGGGTGGGCAGTAAGCTGGCATTAACATGAAATCCGGTATCGAGTTGTGCCACGATATGGATTTTGCAATATTGTAGATACTGTCACACATTCATGAATTTAAATTTTACCTGTATATATACATATATATATATATATATATATATATATATATATATATATATATATATATATATAGCTCTGTTTCTACTTATTTTTTATCAAAGTCGTTTGTAAACGTTTCTTTCACTCGATGTTCGGATTCAGGCTCACGCTCCGTCGCGTGCACTAGAGAGGGAGAACAAGAAAGAAAGAGTGACTATGTAAACTCTCTTTCTCTTTCTCTCTCTCTCTCTCTCTCTCTCTCTCTCTCTCTCTCTCTCACTCGCTCTCTGTCTGTCTCTCTGTCTCGTTTTCGAATAAACGCCAGGGCTACTACTTTTAAAGTCAAAATGCCAGATGCTTATCCAGGTTATCCCCTGCATCTAATTTATTTAAAAAAAAAAAGTTACAATACAGATTTTGTGTACAAATAATGTAATTAAGGTCTGCTAAAATGTACCGTCTGGACACTAGAACATGTTGTGATATGAATTTTCACTCTTATCATAGAATATACTTTTTATAATCAAACACAGTCGCCTGACTGTGCATCTTCTTTTTTTATGGCTTCCTAAAAGATGTGAAATCTGTAGTGAGTAAGTAACTGGCCAGGTGTGTTCACCATGCGACTTGTGCTCTATATTTAATTAATCCAGTGAAATGTGCACACACACACACACACACACACACACACACACACACACACACACACACACACCTAGAGCAGTAGGCAGCTGTTTACTGTGGTGCCCGTAGAGCAGCTGTGGTTTGATGTTATTTCTCAAGGGCACATCAGTTGTGGGTACAGAAGGTGGAAGGAAGCCCTGATTATTCTCATCCACCTTGTTTTTTTGTCGGTTTTGGGACTCAAGCCTGAGACCGATTACGGAACAGGAGCAATACATTAATGACATATCAATACTTATGTAAATAACTAAAAGTGTAGTCAGAAAACTCGGTCACTGTCTATAACTGCCATTTATTTTATCATTATGTTTTTACATGATTCAACTATGATTTTGTGGCAGCCATGGTCTTTAAATATCGTACAGGAATGTCATGCTACACAAATATTTGTTCAGTGTTTATAGTGAGACATACAGCACACATTTATTCATCCTTTTATTTTTAACACAACCACAAATAGTATGATATGCAATATACTGCTTTTTACCACTGCTTTGGGAATGTATGAAGTACTCTTGAAGTCTAAAAGGAGAGTTATAAAAAAACACACTATAGATATGCGCGATCAGTATAATAGAAGTGCATAACAAAATAAATAAAAAGCGTTTAGAAAGCAATAGTTCGTCGTTTGTAGAGAAAACGTTTTTGTAGATAAAAACTATTTATTTTTGTGCCTGTATTTTTATGTTTTTTTTTTATTATTATTTTTAACACAAATGTGATTCCATAACGAAAGAATGTATCGATCTTTTAAAGAATGTTTTTTTTTGTTTCTTTCTTTACCAAAACTGATTCCGATGAGTAGTTCGACTGACAATATCATGCCACAAAATTTGAACGCAAGAGGAAAAGTTGCTGGATATGAAATGAAATTACCATATTTTTCAGACTACAAAATATTTTAATCTTAAAATTAAGTGCACCTCATAATCTGGAAAATGTCCTTTTTATTTGAAAAAAAAAATTGAGAATAAGACATATGAATTGAATTGAATTGAATTGAAAAATCCTTTATTAGTCCCACAGCGGGGAAATTTCACGTCACAACAGCAACAACAAATCCAAATAAATAAACAAACAAACATCACCATAACGCACTGCACACATCATAATGAACCAACAAACACAGACCATAATGAACAAGTAGTGCTGCCCGTCTTAAGCATAGTTCCAGTCACCAGTTTAAATTTAAGTTCAAACCAGTCACCAGTTTAAATTTAAGTTCAAAAAAGTTGGTAGGTATCACAACCAAGTATGAATCCAATCTTCTCCACAGATGCCACAGCTTAAGGCTGCCCACTGCTCCGTGCGTGTGTGTGTGTGTGTGTTCACTTCGCTGGAGCGGATGAAAGCAGGTCACACATTTCTCCTCTGCGGGACGTTTAAGGCTTGCACTCGCTCTTTAAAAGCCAAAGTCCCACGGCCCACCATTCGAGCTTCCTTATCTTCTAACAGCTTACTGTACTGTACTGTACCAGTGATTTATGCTCTTTATCTACAGCGGTGAGGTAATCACAGCGTGAAACACTTTCAAAGGACGTCTTGAATCGCCATAAAGATGTTTTTATTTACTTCTCCAGAATTATTATTTCATGAAGAATTGGTCTGATAAGAGTAAATCTGTTTATTTCTGCGCTTTGTCTCAACCATAGTGTGTTTAATCCAGCGTTTTGTTTTTTTTTTGTTTTTTTTTTTACAAAAAACAGCCAAAGGCGCTTATAATATATTGATGTAGTCAAAATACAGAGTGTAAATTGCATATTTGAGTGTGTTTCGCGGCTCTCAAGGCAGCGGCGGCGGCGTTTGTTCGCACGTTGTTTTTCTTACGCCACTGCCATCAGATTCTATTCAGGTCAAGTCTCCGGCTCCATCAACGGCGTATTGCAATTTTGCTTTTTTACAAATGGCATGCCTTCTCCCGCTCTCTTGCCGCCTTGCTGTTTTCTGATGTTTCTCCCGCTCTGAAAAAGTTGTGCTGCCTTTAAAAGTCAAAAGCGGAGCTGTCAGAGCCAAAGCGTAAATATAGCTCACAATGTGGCCTAGATGCTCTGCTGAAGAACAGAGTCAAAATTCTGCTCCGCGTGCTGGTTCAAGGTCACAAACGTGAATAATTTACTCTTTCCAAACACTTGCTTTTTAATCGTCTTATTCTCTTCTCATGACATTCCAATCTCATTGCGTTTTCACCTGCGGAGTTGTATTTTGCAGTGTTACTGGTACGACCCGAGTAACTTTACCTCATTTTTTTTTTCATGCGTTCAGTCTGCTGAGTAATTGCAACTGTTTTAGTTTAAATAAGATAAGATAAGATAAGATAAGATAGACTTTATTAATCCCACTAGGGGAAATTTTTGTTTTCAGCAGCAGCAAAATACAAACAAAGAAGTTTTTTAACAGAAACAAAAGGGACAATTTAAATGACAGCAGTGAAGGCAAAAGTGCAAACGGCAAAGAACAAAAGAAAGAAACGGCAATAAATATGTTGTGCAAAAATACAACTGTACAAAAAAAATGATGCAATTGTGACAAGATAAAAATATAATTTGCAATTCCAAAAATACAACACTGCAATTTTGAGTGATAATAATGTGTCACTGCATTACAGTGTTAAGGTTTTTCCTGCCTTGTCACAGTTTTATTTACTTGATTTATTTAAGTTGTGCTTTCTCATCTGCAGCCACAACACCAAATGTACTACGTGGTTGGACCCTCGTCTTGTCAAAAAGGCCAAGGCCCCTGAGAAGTGTGAGGACGGAGGTAAATCCCGTGCAAACACTGTAGAGAAAAAAAGTGTTAAGGAAAACAAGCAGATGTGATTTGAATCGAATCAGATGTGTGCGCGGACTTGGGCGGGCACACGCCATCACACGCGGCAGAGGGCACGATTGCGTAACGTCATTTCCTCTCGCCTTTTCACTCTGAAATGTACACATGAGCACACATAATGTCTGACAAAATGTGTCTGCGTCGCTCTTTTAAGGGATTTTTAAAGCTCTGTGGTATATGCTCAATGGTGTGTGTGTGTGTGTGTGTGTGTGTGTGTGTGTGTGTGTTCAAAGCTTCCTGTAGCGTGAACAGCTTTTTTTTTCCTCATTAGTTCAACTGGGCATAATGTACATAGAGCACAGAGGGAAGCACAGATATTCTCAAAAACACAATTGCTTTTTACATAATGACTTTATACAATTTAGGATCAAAACGTCTCATTTGTCATAAATAGACGTGCAGGGTAATTTTTTGAGCTGTCCTAAAATGTGCTTATTATTTTTGTAATCTGTAATTATAAACATCGTGATCTAAATGATTTTGTGCGTCCACATTTTACATTGCTTCTTGTGTATGTGTTTGTGTGTGTGCGCATTTGCATCCTTGAACATAATTCTGTCATTTTTTATTATTAGAGCTTCCATATGGTTGGGAGGAGATTGATGATGCTCAATATGGCACCTACTATGTCGAGTACGTATTACAGCCTGCTGTGCGCCGCAGTTTTGGAAGGCAGTACATTACCGTAATGCCCTACAATGCCTATAGGAATCATTTACCTCTGCTTCACGCCATCTGTATCTTACATGCGTGAGTATGTCATAGTAACTTCTGCGTTTTTCACATTTACAGTCATATAAACCAAAGAACCCAGTTTGAGAATCCCGTCATCGAGGCCAAGAGGAAGCTGGGTCTGGAGACTGCTGTTTCTAGCCAGAACCAACAGAGGGCAGCACCTCCTCCGGGTACCACTTTTTTTTTTTTTTTGTCACTCCTCTTTAAGTGAATTTTTTACACAGTTTTAAAACACTCATCCAGCCGAACAGCCACAGTGGCTTGTCCCCGTGTTAATGATTGTATGTGTGGAACAGAGGGACAGAAATATTTCATTAAAGAGCGGTGAGTCATCCGCCATTCTCAGTGTGATGAATTAAAGATTCTTACATTACACTAGATGCATTATAAATGTGTTTGAGTGTGTGCATATCCCAGGGTTCGAAATATGACACACAACCCGGAGTGCTGTTTAAGGGCCTCTGAAATAAACGTTATAAAGATTTCTCTTCACACATCTCAAGCTCCATTAGCGTTGAGGCAAACATTCTCTTCCCAACAATAAGGCCTCCTTTTGTAAAAAATGCGTTTTTATACAATCTGAGTTTGTAAAGGTATTGACTAGCAGGATTAGGAGCCGTGGTTACGAGTGCATAGGAAAGCATTGGGGAAGGAGGATTTTAAGATGATGGCTCAGAAAGTTTGCTAAAACGTACTTGTTTAAGTGTTTACAGTGATTTGTGTTTGAATTGTGGTATGCGGATTAGTCGGTGAAGAATAACTACTCCCGTTTTTACCCAAGCTACTCTGTTTCTTTCTTCGGTTAAGATGGTTTTAAATTTCTCCAACTTTTTTGTACACATATATGACATGTACAGATAATACATATAAAATAATAATTTCAAGATTAAAGTCAAATGTCTAATTACAAACCGTTCCTGTGTGACAACGACACACTATTTCCTCTATTATTTTTTCCGTTATTAAGTTAAGAAATGTCCATGGGTGTGAACATTACAGATTTCTCGTAAATCCTTACGCACAGTGGTGGAAAATTATCTAGAGAAATGTACACCCAAGTGCTGAAAGAGATTTTGGAGGTTATTAGATGCGGACATCTGTGTCATCACTTTATCTGTTGCCTTGAGACCCCACAGGACGACAACGTATGAGAAGATCATGTGAGGCCGTGGTGATAAATGTTCTTCACATCGACACAGAGAGAGAGAGAGAGAGAGAGAGAGAGAGACGGACAGAGAGAAAGAGAGAGTTTTAATGACTTTGTTTACAGTGCCAGATGTTTGAAATTATGTTATTTTTTAATTACATGCCAGTCATGCTGGAAAAAGACATTTCTTTAATAAAAAAAGATTCATCAGGGCATCTGTGCAGTTTCGTGTAGTACATATGAATATCATCATGCTTTCTACTGAACGTCACTAAAGGTTTGCGTGTGAGCTTGTGCATACGTACGTGACAATAATTCACATTTTTAATAAATGTCCTCTATCTGTGTATGTTTTAGCCTTGGGCAGATTATAGATATATCAATGTGTATTTAACAACATGTACACAAATAACATGACAATATTTTATGATACTTTCTAACAATCAAATTTGTCAGGTAGCGCTGTCTCCAGTGTTGTGCAAGTTACTTCGAAATTGTAATACATTATTACCCATTACACAATTACAGTTACTTTCAACAAAACAACAACGCAAAATTGAAAATCACAGTTCTTACTCAGCGTGTAGCGAGTAATTTATCCCTGAAAATATAATTTGTGTAATATGTTACACAATATGAAAAAATAAATATATTAGTGTAATGTATTACATGTTCCTGTATGTACTTCACATATTCCTCATGCTATTTTTAATAGTTCTACAGATTCCTGCCATAATCTAAAACATACATGTGACACTTCAGCACGACTAAAATATGGACATTTCAATTCATATGATAGTGATTATCTGTGCATATTTTCTCCATTCAACTTCTTCAGGTGGTGCGGCTGGTACGCCCGGGTTCACACGGGACCCGACCATGCTGAAGGGTGAGCTGTACCACACGGCTCTGAGAAAGAGCCAGCAGGGCTTTGGTTTCACCATCATTGGAGGAGACCGTTCCGATGAGTTCCTGCAAGTGAAAAACGTGCTTTCTGATGGTCCGGCCGCACAGGACAACAAGATGTCTTCCGGTGAGTAGATGCCCGGAAATGCTCCAGTTTGGTTCTCAGGTGTTTATATATATATAATTCCCTGTGTTGTTTTTTTTATCAAGGTGATGTAATCGTGGAGATCAACGGCACCCTCGTCCTAGGCAAGACCCATGCAGATGTGGTCCACATGTTCCAGTGCATCCCAATAAACCAGTATGTGGACATGGTCCTCTGCCGAGGATACTCCCTTCCTCCGGATGTGGATGCGGATAGTGAGGACCTCCCTCCCCCTCCCCCGCCTCCCCCTACATCTGGGGAGATTGTGACTGCCGTACCGCTCATCAATGGTCAGCCACTGCTGGTCAAAGGTGACGCCCTTCACAGTTCCTCCCAAGAGCTTCATTATGTAACCACGGATGCCAGCGGAAGGCCCGTGGTGGCAGCGCTTCCAGCCAGCAGCAGCAGTGCCAGCGACAGGCCTGAAACAGGGATGCTAAAGCCGGAGCTGGTGAGCGTGCAAATTGTGAAGGGACCTGGAGGGTTTGGCTTTGCTATTGCAGACTGCCCACTAGGCCAGAAGGTGAAAATGATCTTGGATGAGCAATGGTGCCGTGGACTGCTGAAAGGAGACGTGATAAAGGAGATTAACAGGCAGAATGTTCAAACCCTTAGCCACGCTCAGGTGGTGGACATACTGAAGGATCTCCCTGTGGGGAGTGAAGTCAGTCTGTTGGTGTTGAGAGGGGGTAAGTGATCAAGACGTTTCGTGGGAATGTTCAACACTTTTCAAACCAAAATATGAGCTTCTAAATAAAAATGAGAGAATTTAGGATATTAAAAGGAAGGTTTAGATCAGGGATGCCCAACATCTGGCTTGTGAATGCGTTCCATGCGCTCTTTGTTTTTTTTAATCACTTTCTTATTTAGTGGTATTACTGTATTTGGAAGAAAACTTCACGACTGTATGAAAGGAATAACTTTCAATTAGCGATAACTTTGCCCTTGAAGGACACATTTTATTCAAACAATACATGACCACGTTTGTCCATAATTCATTTTCACATATGCTGTTTGGCCAATTTGGAGATTTAAATCAGTTAACAAAATTGGACTAACTAGTTTACATTTTGTTTCTTAACGCGTTGAGCCAAATTAACCCCAATTCTAAAATAAGTACATACTATCAGAGCCTAGAATGTGTCTTTTACATTTTCATTTATCTTTCAAATCACACATACTAGTCCACTATCTCAGCAAATCAGCATTCACAAGAGCAGCAGAGATTTGCAAGAACACTTTGACTTTTTCCCTCCCTCTTTGTCAGATCTCTTCACTTTAACACCGGAGAAATCAGTTTCATTCTTTTCTCCTCTTCCTAATTTGAGATATCAGACGCACTTGTTCTCTTCCCCTCTCGGAGATCACACTCAAAGTGTGTATCTCATCCTCATGAGAGTGTTATGTAAAAACGATGGCCCGTTACTCTGGAGTCAGTTGGCTGGAAAAATCCTTTGGGTCTTCTGCATCCATTCTCTGGGGTTGGCTGGGAATTCTGGAAATTAGATCAGAGGGGAATATTAGGACATTTCTGTGAAAAGCTATGTGTGAGAACATGTCTGTTGAGAGGGAGGGGGGTGTGCAGGAAAAAAGAGAGCAAGATTACGAGAATGTGAGAATGGAGGAGAGAGGAAATGGCAGGAAAAAGAGTTAGAGATCAGGAGAATAAGCAAGCGAGGAAAGTGATAGTGTAGGAGAGAGAGAGATATGAGACTTAGAGTGCGGAGAAAGATAAGAGAGAGAGAGAGAAGTCAAGCAAATAAGAGAGAGAGAGAATAGTGAGTGTGTACAAGAAAAAGAGAGTGACAGATCAATAGAATGAGAGAGAGAGACAGACTAGGAGAGTGAGAGTGTAGAAGAGAAGAAGAGTGATGGAATAAAAAGAGAGAAAGAGAGATCAAGAGACTACGTGAGCAAAGAGAGTGAGCGTGATGAGAGAGAGAGAGAGGGAGAGAGAAACCAAAAGAACTAGAGTAATAGAGTAGGAAAGTGAGAGAAAGAGAGAACAACTAGAGTGATATAGTAGGAAGGCGATAGTGTAGGAGAGTAGAGAGAGAGAGAGAGAGAGAGAGAGAGAGAGAGAGAGAGAGAGAGAGAGAGAGAGAGAGAGAGAGAGACCCAGCCAGATAATGCTGTAATCAGTTCCATTAACCCTCAAAGGCTGAGTGAGTTTCATCATTTGGTACTTAGTCCTTTGTGCAAAGGAGGTCACACCAATTATACGAAAGACAGATAAAGCACATGGCTTCTGTATTGACAGCTGGAAGTGGGGTGTCATATTTATTTAATGTCTTTCTATCTGTGTAGTATCCATCTCCATTTTCTAATATGTACATTTTTTTTCTGTCCATCCTAATGTCTTTTAAATGATGTATGTCTGATGATTAACTCTTCTCGGAAACATTCCACTTTGAAGCCGTCGGATCGCTCTTCCCGAGCAACTCTCACTTCCTTTTTAGTTCAGTGGATGGAAATGAATAATGTAGCATTTGAAACAATGTATCCTCGTGGTTTTTCCTCTTCTTCCGTCACGTCTGTCTTTCAAAGAAGCCGCGAGAAGTGTCCGTCTCCGTAATGAGTTCCTGCTTTTCATCTGCGTGTTTGATGACACGTTTCCCTACGCCGCGCTCGTCTCACTGGTCTGGTTTCCTCTCTTTTCCCAGGTCAGACGACGCCTGTGAAGAGTTTAAGACCTGTGAGTACATTGAGAGATTCCCGAGGTGAAAATGACCTTGTAGCGCTGGTGGAGCGGCTGAATATTTCTCAAGCTGCTGATGAAATTTCTTCTCAATTATTGCTCATACTTGAGATTTAGAGTTTTGAACAGCTGAGGGAAGCAATTTGCTCCTCAGCAACCACTGTCAAGTAGAGCGTCACACACACACACACACACACACACACACACACACACACACTCATGGTTTCATACAGATAGAGAGAGATGTGAGAAATATATAAAAACAGAAAAACATTGGTCAATATGGGTTATTATATATTAATAATCTGTATATTATATACACAGTCAACTCCTGATAAGTGGATGGCCTAGCACCAACAGAACCAAAGAGAACCAAAGAACCAAACACAAACTTGCACTTAAGTGGAGCGTGCACTAATCAAGAGTGGATTCTAAAACTGCAGTAACTTTACTACACTGTATACTTGTACACTGTAGTCACTACGATTGCCCACTTCTTTTTAAACTTCGTACTACAACTACAGACTGTATTTCAATAATTAAAACGAAGCCTTTGAATGACATTCAAAAATATTTGACCTCAAACAATCTCTGTGTCTTCTCCCGGTTGTCGAAGCATTCAAAACACAGAAAACAGCAATCTTACCAAAACGCCACATTATTGAGAAAGCATATAACGCAATATTGTTTTAATGTTTTCTGTCATATACATTTTTACAATAAATGTATTGTAAAAGACTTCGACGGTGTGTGTGTGTGTGTGTGTGCGCGCACCTAATCCCATCATCGTGCAGTTATCCAAAGTCAAATTACTGTTTCCTTATGTAGCCCGGACCAAACAAGCGCATGCATTTAAGAGGAGATTGCACTTATCAGATGTTGCGTTAAAACGGAGCTACTTCCATGTATTTTGAATGGGATTCAGATCAAGACTGTAGACTGACGTGTAGAAGCGAATCTGGCACTTAAGCGAGTTGCACTTACGCAGAGTCGACTGTATATACTGTATGAATGTATTATATTATACGTATATCTTATTTGTCATATACAGTATTTATATGTTCACACTACAGTCATTTTAGTTATATTGTTTACATTGCAAACGGTTCAGGAGGTAATTTCTCCCCCAATCCCTGAGATTATTCGACTCCCTAATATAATATATTAAAATCTGGCTCATAATGTTTACAAGAGCTATGTGTAATATGTGTGCAATATGTGTGTATGGGTGTCTTGTTTCGTTGCATGCTGTCTGCACGTATTAGTGAATCCCACATGTGTGTATGAAATTTACCTTAGGAAATAATAAAGTATATACCTACCTGCCAACAGTGATTTAAAAAGTTATTTGATTACCTTATATCAATAATTCTACTATCTGCTTGCAGGAAATAAATGTGCTAAAAAAATGCAAAACAAATTAAATGTGTCAAAAAAAAAGTTTTTATGTTCTAAACTCAAAAACAAAACCACATTGAAATGCAAAGTTCGTTCTGCTGTTAATAGGTGGCCTGGATAAATATCTAAATATACAGTATACGCATTTATGATGTCACCATGATACAGATGTTTTCTCTTATGTCTATGTAAGTGTAACGTCTGTATGTTTTGGATGTTTTAACAGAGGCAGGGGATTAGTGCGAGCACAGAGACTCTGGACCGTTGCCATGACATCATGGTTCCCCGGGCTTTAACCTATCACTCAAACACACTGCCTTGCAGCTCTCCGAAGCAAGACTCTTCCCTTCACTACAGCAACCCAAAAGCCTTGCCAGAGAGCATAGGTTCGTCTGCGCTGGGAGGAAACGCGCTTTTCTCTCGTGTCTTTCACAGATTATGCCGTTTCAAGCTTTTTCTTTGTAATGTATATTTAAAGCATAGCCAGTGAACTTCTAAAGGCCGGGAAACAGATTTTTATTTTTCAATCTTTGATGCAAATTATTTGTTTCTTGTCACAGACAATGGCAGTTCTACGTTGAATGACGCACTGGCCCAGACTCTCTTGGCGCCCTTTTACAGTATTATTTATTTACATAGTATATAGTGTATATTTACAGTAACATTTACAGTGTTAAGTGCACAACATTGACAGTATTACACGCTTAAATAAAACATACTGTAGAATAAATATTCTAAATGTCAAATCACACAACCTAAAATGCATTTATATGACATAATTGGGAAAATATTTAAAAGGCCATTTAAATGTGCTTTTAACATAAAAGTGTGTGTATTATATAATATATATACACCCTAATATTACCCTAACCCCTTTTTAATAAATGTAATAAAAACGTGTAGTCTACTATTTGGTAATATTACATTATATTTAAATACATGGAATTATAGTTATTGTTCATATATTCATTTATGAAATTCATATATGAAACTATTAAATGCATGTTAAAACATTTTTCCAAAAAATGTCCCACATATTGGATATATGCATTGTGAAAATATATATTTAAATATATTGAAACAATGTTTCACGAATATATTTCTTCTCTATATGGAACACTTTATTTATAGTTATTTATATTTAGATGACACGGATCCAGGAAATGCATTTTTTGTCCCTTTTTCAAATTTTTTTTCATGTGACATGAAAAAAAACCGCCACTGGTCACAGATATATGACTTCAGATGTTAATGTGAAGATATTCTTTGTAAGCGTTAGGGAGTGAGAGATTCCGTAGACTTCAAATGTGAGCTTTTAGTAAACGTGAGCAGACTTGAACAGATATGTTACGAAATGTTGATGGTCAAGGTCGCGGCAAGAACGAGTCCACCAACAAAAACTGGCAAAAAGGAAATCCTGTTTTTGTTAAAATGCTTCCATTTCTGGGTCACACAGAGCACGAGCCAATCCCAGGTGGATTACACGTACTGGATTGGTGGCCAGCCAATCACAGAGCAGGACACACATTCACACTCCTACTCACAATGGACTATTTTCCTCAATGGTTTTTGGATTGTGGGAACAAAACTAAGATATTCCTTACTCAAGAAGATCTGACCAGAGCGCCCTCTGCTGGTGTGGTGTTGGGTTTTTAGCAAAACTGTTTTTCGCATCTGTTTTGCTTCTATATTTCCTCCCGTTTTCTCTCTACTTTCAGTACCTCAGTATAAAGAGCTGGACGTGTTCATCCGAAGAGATCAGGAGACGGGGTTCGGCTTCCGTGTGCTGGGAGGCGAGGGAGCAGAACAACCGGTGAGTCCTCCACACCTCTGTGACCCAATCACACAGTATTTATATTTATGAACTCTGTGGATGTGATTTATTACAAGATGGACTTTCTTTCACACCCATCCGTCTTGTTGTAATAGGTTTACATCGGTGCCATCATTCCCCAGGGGGCGGCTGAGAAAGAGGGCCGTCTGAGAGCCGGAGACGAGCTGGCTGGTATTGATGGCATCACAGTGAAAGGAAAGTCTCACAAACAAGTTCTGGATCTGATGACTAACGCAGCACGGAACGGTCAAGTGCTTCTTTCAGTGCGCCGGAAGGTCATTTACAGAGGTGAGCTGTGTTAACTGACAGGCCCGAGCGGTGAGGTGTAATTAACTCTCTGAAAAGCTTTCATTAAAGGTCACTCCGTGTTATCTCTTGTACAGATGCCCCTGAGGATTCTGGGAGTGGGGTGCTGACACTTGTAAATGGCTCTCCGCGGCTTCCCCGCATCCAGGTGCCCAACATCAAGGACCAGGAGTCGTTTGACATCACACTTCATCGTCGAGATAATGAGGGCTTTGGCTTTGTCATTCTCACCTCAAAAAGCAAACCACCGCCAGGAGGTACAAGTAGATTTAGTGATTCACAGAGCGTTTGACTTTGTTTTAACACTTGATGGACCTCACATAGCCTTCACACTCACACCAAACGCTGTAGGAGCATCAGATTGACAGGAAGTCATTGTATGTGTAATGTCTGGCTGGTGGCCAGAAGAGTTGGATGAGTTGGGTTTAACTTTATGGTAATGAGCTTTGACGGGATTGGTTGGCAGTGCAGAAAGAAGTTTTGTTGTGTAACTTGGGTACAGACACAATTACTTGCAAATCATTGGAAATAAATGAAAATATTGGTATGGAAGGATTTTTTTTCTTTAAGCAATGTGTCTGATGTTTGAGTTTTAAGTAAGTTTCTTGGGTCCAAAAACTGTATTTATTTTCTGGCAAAGGTATGAATATTGATGCCAAAATGATGGAAATCTAAAGTATTGAATGACTGGATGGATTGATGAGTGGATGGATGGAAGGATAGACAGACAAAGAGACAGAATGATAGATTGAGATGGACAGAAACATGGACGGACAGTTGGATGGATGGTTAGATATATAGATTTAGGGAGGGAGGAAGGGAGGGCCGGACGGACGGACAGATGGATAGATAGATAGATAGATAGATAGATAGATAGATAGATAGATAGATAGATAGATAGATAGATAGATAGATAGATAGATAGATAGATAGATAGATAGATTGATGACAGATGGATGGATGGATGGATGATGAAAAGGATAATGGATAGATTTCTACAGCATCAATGCTGCGGTCAATAGTGTGCAGGGACAGTTTGGTGTGAACGCAGATGATTAAAATGTCACGTGTAGGTGTTTTAATGCTGCTAAGTGATTTGCATAAGTGTGTATTACAGTGATTCCTCACAAGATCGGTCGAATAATCGAGGGCAGTCCGACGGACCGCTGCGGCCTGCTAAGCGTGGGTGACCGCATCTCCGCCGTCAACGATCAGCCCATCGTGGATCTTTCTCACAACGAGATTGTTCAGCTCATCAAAGACGCTGGCAACTCGGTCACACTCACTGTGGTTCCTGAGGACGGTGAGTGAGATGATGAATGAAATGCCACATTAGGGTTCTTCTTTTATGGCAGACGCTTCCTGTGTCTTGTGCTTTCGTTCGTCACACTAGATGCAGTCATTTATTCAATTGATAGACTAACAACCATGTAGATATGTAATGCTAATTATGCCTGCAATCTTTTTTATCCGGTGTTGATAAGGACATTTACACTTCTGTAATTACCAGCCAATTACAAGTACAAAGCATGAAAATGCGCAATATGATTTCTGCTTCACGTGTGGTCATAGTAAGGAATGCATTTACAAAAAGCATCATTTGGTGCAGCCTTTTGTACATAAATGTTAGGCCGTGTAGAAGAAAATGTGTGATGCTTTGAAAAGATATTTTGTGCTTGTTTATTTTGCTGTTTTGCTTTAAAGTTTTTTTAGATACGGTCAAAATTCCGTTGATGTGAACAATATGTATACATTCTGTATGTGACATTCTTGATATACTACATATATAAATACACGTTGCACTAAATTTAAAAAATGTGAACTAAAAAAAATGAGAACGATGATTTCAACGAAACATATCTGACTCTAAGTCAGGACATCAAACTTGTGTGTCAGGAGAATATTTGCATCTCTGCTGATGTAAAAATATTGAGCGAGAAAAATCAATTTGTAAAATCCTGTATTATAAAAACATACAATATACAGTAATTGTATGTGATTAAGCATGATTAAAGTGTTTTAATCGTGTGTGTGTGTGTGTGTGTGTGTGTGTGTATTTAGATTTGATTAGGCTAGATTAGATTAGATTAGATTGACTTTATTAATCTCACAAGAGCACATTTCTGATCTTAACAGCAGCAAACAAAAGGAAGAATACAAAAATAAAAAAGAAAGCAAAACAGCAATACACAAATGGTGCAAGAATACAACAGTGTGTAGTGCAATCGATGAGTGACAAATGTGTGTCACTGCATTGTTTTATTGCAGAGTCTTATTGCCGTGGGGAGAAATGACCCGCGTTATCGCTCCTCCTTGTACAGTATTTCCTTTATTTAATCAAAATTGTATGTTTTTATTGTCTAATTTCAGTCATTTTTTATTGCAGAGTACAAAGGCCCGCCCTCAGGAGCCAGTACAGCCAAAAACAGTCCAGCACCGCAGCACAAAGCTATCAAATCCACCCAGGACGAGAGGTTCGGCCTACATCACTCAAACCTGCCCTCGCTTTAGACCCACTGAATCCTTATAACATCACGGCAGATAAAACCAGACTCTAATCACTCCTATTTCTGTTCTATAATTCCATCCGTTTTATGGCAGATATAATTTGGACTTTGAGGGAATCAGGGATGAGCTGGCGTGGTCGGAGTATAAAGCGCTTCCCATGAGTGAGCAGGGAACGTTGTGTGTCACCAGTTCGAAACAGGCAAGATTAATGACATTTTTTACAAATAAGCATGTATTTTTTTTTACTTTTTTTATCCACTAAACATGACACTTGTCGGAAATCTGTGGTGTGACGCAGGGCTGTATCGCAGTGGAGCTGGAACGTGGCTCTCGTGGCTTTGGCTTCAGTTTGCGAGGAGGAACTGAATATAACATGGGCTTGTATATCCTGCGACTGGCCGAGGACGGTCCGGCGCTACAGGACGGCAGGATACACGTCAGTTCCGCATTTCTCCACACTCTCTGACAAACTTTGCCCTTGTTCCGTGTCGGGCTTGGAAAATGAGCTCCATTGTGAAAGACTGAGCTCCTCAAAGCATGAATGGCCAACGTATTTTACTCTTCAAATGAGCACTGACCACATCTAGAGAAGCTTTTTGTTGGTTTTACACTTTGATCCATTTTGCCAATGAAATATTTAGGCGATGGCGTCTTCTGCAGGTTGGAGATCAGGTGGTGGAGATCAATCAGGAGCAAACACAAGGAATCAGTCACACGAGAGCCATCGAGCTGATCCAGGCTGGAGGAAACAAAGTGCTTCTGTTGCTGAGGCCGCAAGCTCTCTCGTCTGAGAACAGTGAGTCACGTGACGCCAGCATCTAACATGCAAGGTCATGGGTCACCCACTAACTCTCTTTTTTCCCTCTTTTTTCATTCTTGCTTTTCGTCGTCTTCCTCGGGTCAGGTTGTGTGAGCTCCTCTGCGGTGTGTTATTTCCCCCAGGAGCATCATCACTAACTGCTTCTAATCCTTTGACTTATTTCTCTGGTAATCATACTATTTCTAGATCTTCTTCTTTCCTTTTCCTTTTCTTGCTTTTGGATGTTTTAAGAAAATCAGTCGATTCTGGTTAATCAGGACACTTCGTAATCTCTCTTTTTTTAGTCCTAACAACAAACTAATGTTGCTGGGATACACAAATTGTTCATTGGAAGAAAAAGGTTAACTTCTTTAAAATGAATGAATGAATAAGACTTTTTTTGTCGCACTAGGGTAAATGTGTGTGTTTTGCAGCAGCAACATTCAATGATACAACAAAAAAACAGTGATGACACGGTAAATAGTAATGGTTAGCAATAGTAGAAAAATATTGTACAAGATAAAGAAGATACAAACAAATAAAAAGTGCAAAACTAGAAGCTGTAAAAGTGCAACTGTGCAGCAGCGGTGGTCTACACAAAAAGGATATACACAATATTCAGCATGAGAAGCCAAATAACAAAAAAAGTGGCTTCTTTGTATTATTCTCTCACGCTTTTGGACATATTAAGTGAAACTTTGCCCCAAATAAGAGACATTGTCAGGCTTTTGATGTATTTCTGTTCTTCATATTCAGTCCGAATAAGTCACTGGTCCAATAAACCAGAATCTTGGGTTTATCTAATAAACTTTACCATAGAGATTCAACAACCATCATCATGCCATAGTTGTAACACTCAAATGACGCAAATTAGTAAAAAAAAATTTTTTTTGACAAAACAATTGAATGTTACACTGTTTCAAATCTGCAAACCCTGTGATCTATAGGTTCCGTAGATGTCGTTCCTCCTGAACCACTGGTATCCAACGCTTCCCTTTGTTCTCCTGCGTGTCATTCATCATCCACCTCAGTGAAGAAGAGAAGCCCGTCCGCTCATGTCTCCATGAACCTGGAACATCAGGATCCTCGTGCCAGAGAACGCAACCGAGAGAAGCTGGCCAAACCACCAAACACCCATGTCTCACAGAGACAACAACAGAGCTGCTGCGCCGAGGATCTCATTGATCTCACAGGCACAAAGAAACCCAAAAGCCCATCCAAAGCCAAAGACAAAGCTCAAAGCTACGACGAGAAGCTGCAAAAAAGCCAGCAAGGCTCCCGCAAGAACAGGAAGTCAAGGCAACACAGTCGCTCAGTCAGTCCCCAGAAGTTCAAGCGAGGAGAAAAACACACAAGAGAGCAGCGTGTAAAAGACACACTAAACGTCGAGGAAAGCCAGTCAACAGAAAGAAGGAAGACCTCTGAAACACAAAAAGAAGAGAGGACAGCGACAAGGAGAAATCCACACGCCAAACAGGAAGATGAGCTCAAAACCAGCCAGAAGAGGAGAAAGCACAGGCCGAGAGAGACTGGAATCAAAGACTCACAGAGCCCAGAAGAGAGGAAACGCACTCTAACAAAGGAGCACAGATCTTCAAGAGATCCAGCAGAGGAAAAAATCAAGGAAGTTGCCGACAAGAGGGACTTCAAAAGAGAAAGAAACGAGGATGAAAGCAGGAAACACGACGACGCCATCTCTGATTCGGCCCCAGTCTCCAACAGCGCAAGCCTTGATTTCGACTGCCCAGGGCCCTTCAGCAACGACCTTTGGAAAATTCCCAGTTATGCCCGGATTCTCACACGTGAGGAAGTTATGCGAGATATTTTCCAGTAGCCCTGATTCTGACTCGTTTGGCCTAAAACATCCAGACACGTGAAAAAACTCGATCTTCCAAAATGTGACTTTTTTTTTTTCACTTTTACGTGTACATTTTCAGCATTCGATTATATTTTTTGCCGACGTGAGGCCTGAAAAGCTTTCTGAACTATTACAAACACAAATCTATATTTATCATGCGTTTGATTACTAGCATTATTGTAGATAATGCATTACTCAAATTTGCCAAAGATGGCGCTATTGGACTGTCCCATAGCCACTGCCACAGTACTACACCACATCAGTAGCAGTCTGTTTTTTCGTCAGGATTAATTTAGCAAGGCCTGAATGATAAAAGCTGCTGAAAACACTGGAATGCAAAGTTTTAAAACTTCCACGCACATGTGTAAAGATGTTTTTTTTTTATAGTCTGCTTTTAGCATATTAGTTTTTTTTTTCTTGTCAGGATTAATTTAGAAAAGAGCCTGAATGATAAAATCTGCGGAAAACACTGGAATCCAGGGGTTTAAAACTTCCACGCATATCTGTAAAGATGTTCTTTTATAGTCTGTTTTCAGCAACTTAGTATCCAATTTGCGTTCACAAGTCTATACGTATTTATCTCATTTGATTCATTACAGTAGATGATGAATTCTCAGAGTGGCCAGAGATGGCGCTATTGGACACTTTCATATCCAGCACCACAGCAGCAGCCCCCCCCCCCCCC
>CM051495.1:29052016-29081635 GCA_028031935.1 Paedocypris micromegethes | reverse complement strand
TTTTTTTTTTCATCTTTAGCAGTAATGATACTTCATACTTGTTATTAATAGTCTGTATCTAAGGGGCGGCGGTTGTTGTTAGTGGGCGGTTAATTTGAAAGGGGCGGTCCTAAAACTCGCCTCAGATCTTGGCGGGGCGTGGCTATGCGCGCGTTTTTGAGAACCGCTGTGCCGACGCCGAGTGATATAAACACATGCCATTTAATCTCCGGGAAAATGGATTTGGGCAAATTCTCTGTCTCTGAGCTCAGATGTTGTAGTAATGCGTGTCCGGCCCGTTAACTGCGTCCGTCCGGCTCCGGTGTCGACAAGTGCTTCGAATTCGAAATGATTTTGGAAGTTAAGACGATGTTTTTAGCGCTTCTCCTCGCGTTTCTGTTCTCCGAGGGAAAAGGTACGTCGGTTTTTAATATGCTCTGCAGACTTTTAAAATGAAAACTTCAAGTTTTTTTAAAGCTATGATCTTATAGTCTGGTTTAACGTATAATTGTACGTATAATGTGCAGTTTTCAGTAAGTGAGAACACTTTTCGTCAACTTCTCAAGTATTTCAAATGACAAATATACCCATACAACAAGTGTGTACTGTATAAAAGTTCGTACTAGGTTTTGTTAAGTTTATAATTTAAAAAATATTCGATTCGAAATAAAATTCGATTTTGATCACACAGTAATTACGCGCGCAAAGAAAATACGTCCGTTCAGAGAAAACTGTAAATTAATTTTTCATTTTGAAATATATTTTGAACTTTTATTTAAAAAAAATGTCATTTAAAAAATGTTATGTTAAAAATTTATTTAATATTTACAGTAAAATGAGGTCATCTACCGTGTCAGTGTAAAGGCTAACCTGTAGTTGTGCTTTAAAGCCGATTGTCCAGTCCCTGTGTTAAAAGACACCATCATCCTGTCATCTGAGTCGGCGATGCTGAATGAACTAACGGAGAATCTGAAGCTGGACCTGGAGTGTGCGAACGGATACGAGGTGGAGAGCGGCTCGTCCTCCATCACCTGCGTCGGGGGCACGTGGACCGACATTGAGTTGAACTGCAAAAGTAATTGGATCAACCACAAACTGGTCCGTGACCACACCAAGATCCTTATTGTCTGCTCACGTTTCAGAAAAAGACTGTGGAGAACCCAGGAGTTCCCCACACATGACCTACACCTTCTCCGCAGGAACCTTGTTTGGTGCTTACGCGCAGGCCAGATGTGACCGAGGGTGAGTGTTTTATCTTCTCGTATGACCTGAAATAACTTGTTTTATTTACCAATCCACCATCAACATGTGTGTGATTGTAAATAACAACAGTTACTGTGACGTTTTTGTGTACAGACCATATTTTTAGGACTACCTTTGTGTACAAACACAGCATATGCTGTGAGTGTATATGTGTGTGTATATATGTGTGTATATTTTTTATATATTCTTTCTTTTTTTTCTTTATAACTTTTTATTTCCAATTAATGTTTGTCAATCAAGGGTTGTTTTTGAGAGCGTGAAAATAAAAATAATTTATTCAAGAAAAAATTCTGATGATGCAACTCAACATGAATTCACTCCCTTCCATTTGATCAGATACTATTTAGAAGGATCCAGCTACAGACAGTGTCTAGTGTCCGGCTGGAGTGGAAGATCTAGATGTCTGAGTAAGTTCTTGACCGGCTACTCATGCCGTCCGCTAGCGTCTCACCATCTCGTGCTTCTGCAGTGATAACTTGTCCACAACCAGCTGATCTCCAGGATGGCCATGTCATCGTGACAAGGGATGAACATGTGCTTGATGATGTCGTTTACTACGCTTGTGATCCAGGCTACATCCTTGTCGGAAACCGAAGCATTACTTGTCGAGAAGATGGAGAATATGATTCTCCTCCTCCTATTTGCAAAGGTTAGAGAGTGTGTGTGTGTGTGTGTGTGTGTGTGTGTGTTGGAATTGCAGGGTTTCTTTTTTTGCGCCTTTGAGGTGGGACGTTTTGTGGAATTCTCTTTCCACATGCCGAGATGGGTGGAGGTGGCGGGAGTGTTGATGAATATTTTTGGAGGATCGAGCTGAGCAGAACAGGGAGTATCAGCTCACACAGTCAGGTTGAGGGAGAAGTCAGATGAAGAACGATCAAAAGATTTTCTTTTTCTGACGGACTCCATCTGTGCACGAGCATCTAAAATATATTTCGTTCTGTCTGTCTGTCTGTCTGTCTGTCTCTCTCTCTCTCTCTCTATCTATCTATCTATCTATCTATCTATCTATCTATCTATCTATCTATCTATCTATCTATCTATCTATCTATCTATCTATCTGTCTATATGTCTGTCTGTCTGTCTGTCTGTCCGTCCGTCCGTCCGTCCGTCCATCCGTCCATCCATCCATTCATCCGTTTGTCTGTCTGTCTATCTGTCTGCCTTTTCTATTCATCTATCTGTCTGTCTATTTATCTATCTAATTTTTTTTTTGTGTTTACATTATTGTTGTCAACAGTTCTTTAATATTAACATCAATGGTTGTACATAGTTACGGTAAGCATAGTGATTGATCTATATTCTACATGGATACGTACAGTAAATGCGTCATTTCAACTGAACCACAGTATAAACCATAGTTTCCACAGTGAAACCGGCGCTGACAGTGTGAAGGATGTTAATGCCAAAAAGTGCAAAGTCCTCCAGACGTGGTAGATAGAATATAATTAGCATTTTACACAGCGCTCATCTAACTCTTTTGCTCTTGTCAGTTCTGCTTTGCTAATGGGTTTACGACTTGATTTATGGAATTCTGTTTCCTCTTGTTTTCAGCTGTTGAGTGCCCAGTTCCTGGAGTGACTTTTGGGATTCAGATTGAAGGAAATCCTCCATACTTCTACAAAAGTGAAGTGAAATTTGAGTGCACGACAGGATACAGCATTAAAGGTTCATCCACTGCAGCGTGTGAAGAGAACGGCTGGTCTGTTCTTCCTGTCTGTGATGAAGGTAGTGTGTGTGTGTCTGTGTGTGTGTGTGTGTGTGTGTGTGTGTGTGTGTGTGTGTGTGTGTGTGTGTGCGCGTGCAGGACAATTAAGTTCAAAATGACAGTCTGAAACATAGTGGGGCTCCAAATATTAGTTTCTATACCAAAGTGGGGCCCTATGGTCACTTATGGGGACTTTTGAGCTTAGGTACAGGTTGTGTATGTGTGGGTGGGGGGGGTTTATAATGATGGTTGGGGTTAGTTCCATCTAATTCAATAGTGGGACCCCCTAATCAGAATCAGAAATCAGAAAACTGTATTGAGTGAATTGAGGGAATTGAGTTTGGACAGACTCCGTCTTTTCCCCTCTTTTGGAAATATAAACATAAATATATAAATAAATAAA
This sequence comes from Paedocypris micromegethes, assembly GCA_028031935.1. Taxonomy (NCBI): domain Eukaryota; kingdom Metazoa; phylum Chordata; class Actinopteri; order Cypriniformes; genus Paedocypris; species Paedocypris micromegethes. The sequence continues at coordinate 29,078,285 of CM051495.1, read as the reverse complement.
AAAAAGAAACAAGAAAAAGGAAAATAAAAACAATGTGATATAAATGCGAGTGTTTGTGTAAATAACAAAAATATCTCATTGTTCTTCTCCAGACCTGAAAACAGATCCAACTACGGGTTTTACACACACAATGTCCACTCCTGCTGCGTTCAGCACCAGTTTACGCGGTAAAATCTTCCTCTCACTCCCTTGTATGAACTAAACACTTTCACAATTTATGTGTGTGTCTGTGTGTAAATAACAAAAACAGTGTTTCTTGACTTTCTTCCAGACTTGAAAACAGAGCCAACAGCAGGTTTCACACACACATTGTCCACTCCCGCCGCGTCCAGCACCAGTTTACACGGTATGAACCAGCTCATCCCTCATTCTCTCATCCCTTGTGTGATGAACCACACTGAATCATGGTTCTGCTGGAATGGTTCGTTGCAGGGAAACACACGGAGCAACTCGCTGCTAATTCAACCCTGAGTAAGTCATTTCCTAAACCACATGAGACGCCTGTAATAAATGACGCGACGCCGCAGGGAAAGGCTCGTGTTTACTGGAGGATGGACACACGTCAATATAACAGTGATCAAGAGTCTGACTCTTTTAACCGTTGATCACGTGTGTGTGTGTGTGTGTGGGTGGGTGTTCTGTTACGCAGCACAAACAACCTTAATGATCTTCTCTGTGTCTGCCACTATAGTAAGTATGAGAAGCTTTTATCTATCTATCTATCTATCTATCTATCTATCTATCTATCTATCTATCTATCTATCTATCTATCTATCTATCTATCTATCTATCTATCTATCTATCTATCTATCTATCTATCCTATCTATCTATCTATCTATCTATCTACTAGTAATCAATCAATCAATCAATCTATCACTCTATCAATCAATCAATCAATCAATCAATCAATCTACCTATCTACCTACCCACCAACCCACCAATCAATCAATCAATGCCCATAGTCTGAACACCAATGGACAATGGACATTTTTCTTCTTTAAAGACCATTTTTCCCCATTTCCGCATAGCGACTTTGCGTTGGTCTGGAACTAAGAAAAGCGCTATATAAATAAACTTGAACTTGATATATATTTACTGAGTTTGTTCCTCTGCCAAGCTGAATGATACAAAGCTTCAACATTACTAGCAATAAACTTACACAGAAACTCCACGTGAAAACGACGAGGATGACTAAACATTCCTTTGATTTTGAGTGCAGTTAATCAACCGTAATCATCTTGTCTTCGTCCCTTTTGCCAAATACATAGAAGTGTGATCTGCTTTTCATCAATAAAATGTATCTTCTCAAAATGATGTGCAGCTAGTTGTCAAAATACTTTGCCACCCTCTATTTAAAGGCCACCTCTCTTAGTATATTAGTATACTAATATAATAGTTATACTAATTATAGTAATAATATAATTAGTATACACCTCTATTAGTATTCATATATACAGACGTAGATATATACAATAGATTCTGCTCATTTGGAGCAGCCGCTTTATTAGGCCAAAGTCCCAAAACTCCCAAAATCGTACTTCATAACGCAAATTTGCGGCGCTTTATTGAAAAGGGAAAAAGAAAAAAGCATTCAGATGTCAAATTGAAAAACGAAGGTAAATGTACATAATTCTGTGGCGGAGCATAAATAGGACAGTAAAATAATACGATTATAATGTTATTTCTCGTCTTATTTTGGCTAATAATGTAAGTAATTATGGAGCAATTGATATTTCTATGCTGTTTGTGTTTTTGCAGGCATCGTTGCTGTGATTTGTTACGTGTGCTACAGTGCTAAACGGAAGGGGTGAGTTCCTCTTCCTCTTCTGGTCTGATAGACGAACACATCCCTTCTTTAGACTTTAGTTTTAGTGCATCATCACGTTCTCACTCTAGCTTTCCTCCATGTCGTGGAGCGATTGCATCTCGCGGATTGTTGTGCTGTTGGCCTTCAGCTTGTCTTAGTTGAATCATTAGCTTTTTCTTTTCTTCCTAAGCGTCTCTGTCACTCGCTCCAATAATTATGTGACATGGAACCTAAGCAGTTCTGGAATGTTCCTCCGAGCCCACCAGGTTTACTGTGGAATCGGGGGCTGGAGTCAGTTAATGAGCGGTAGAAACAGGAACGAACACGTGATGATGTCACAGGATTGTGTGTTCTTACGCATCGGAGGGACAAACGCTCGCTTGTGATTGGCGGAAGTGCGTGGAGCATGGATGACTAATTCAGTTCTGACTGCAAAGCCACATCATGATGTATTAAAGTGATTTCTATCTTCCTCAACTGTGCTAGTTCGTACAATACTGGTGAAGATCTGAGGAGGAAAGAGGAGTTGTTGCTCAGTCAGAGTCCCTGAGCGCAGGTATATCCACTGTCTCTGAAGCTCTGCAGATCTTCTGATGACTTCATCACAGTCACACTCTGACTAACGCTTCTTTCGTTGGATTATTTGTCGCTGGTCTTGCTTTGCTCTGACAGGGTCGCTTCTCTGCTTTTCTCCGCATGCAGACGCAGAGCAAACAATCGCACGGCTCCTTGGTCCCGGTGAGGATCGATTCCTGGAGGTCGTGTGTGGAATATTAACTGGATGAAGAAGACTTGTTTGAGTCTGTGTCATCTGTACAACGCAGGTATTAGGTGCTTGAATGAAGTTTGGGCCGTTGTGGCCTAGTGGTCAGAGTTGGGCTTGTAGCCAAAAGGTTGCAGGTTGGAATCTCGGACAGGCAGGTATCAAAACATGAAATACATTTAAGCAAGACACTGAACGCGGTGACACACGTGAAGGCTGCCCACTGCTCCGGGCTTGTGTGTGTGTGTGTGTGTGTGTGTGTGTGCCCATCACTTGTTGGTGCCACCATCAAACATATTTGCCTTATTGTTAAAAAGAAGATATTTTTATGCTCTATTAAAGTCCTTATTTTGACATGGGATTTCTTTTTTTTTTATTCACAAATCCTTCCACAAACACCGGCTGACGTCACCGTGTGTTTCAGGCCTTTTTGCTGGAGATTTGGAAAGCTTTTCTGCATCTGGATCTACTTACTTCCCTGAAAACACTCGAACAGTCAAATGAACAAACTCTCTGGAATGTCAGTTCCATCGTTGCAGGTCCAGCCGGATTCTCCTCCTGCGTACGCCGCTGCCGTGGTTACCGGAACAATCCCAGACAGTCAAAAGGCAAATCATTCATGATATATTCCACGGCCTTTAGCTCCAAATATCTATTAAAACTCTTTAGAAAGCTGTTATAGACGAGAGATGACCTATTTTTATATAGTTATTGTAAATTAAATAAGTGAAAGTTCTGGAATTCTGTTGTTTTCAAAAAAAAAAAACATCTTTAAAACAACGTTGTAATGGGTGAACTAAAAGCTAAGACCGTGAAAAAATGTGAAATAACGTATGTGTAATTCAATAAATATAACAAAAGATAAATCATGTATAAAATGTAAACAAAACATTTGGTAAATATTCTGTGAAAATGTTTATTAGCCAAAAATGTTTTATTGAACTAAAGTAAGAGACTTTTAACCATACGAGAACAGTTTCTCTGCGTCTGCTGTGGATGATTCCGTGTTTTGTCGAGACTTTGCTGGGAGAATATTGGATTTACTGGAGCATTAAGCGGCACGACCCAACCACAAAACACTTTGTCGCACAATGAAACAGGCTTTTTGTTGATCCACTGCTCACAGAACCAGTATAACAGTCACGTCTGTGATGATATTTTTATAAACTCGAGTTTTTTATGGTTTTGATTTTCAAGTTTTATCTCAGATCCCCTGGATCCATTCGGCCCTTAAATGGCCTCGATGTTTCGCTATCTGGGATGAGACGCTTTACTTGACACGTCATTGGACCAGAAACTCGTTTTTAAAGCGCCAGGTTTCCAGCCCGTCAGTGCGTATTTGTTCTTTTTCCTCGTCATTTTACAAACATTAAGACATTTTGATCTTAAATGGCATTGTTTAATCGGTCACACATGACCTTTACCATACTCATGGTGTTTAAATAAAAACTGAATAGCTAAATCAGGGCTAACCAATCTTTCATATGGGGTCCAACTTGACTTTGGATTTTTCTGGGTGCAATGTTTATGAAAAATACATTATAATTTCAATTACAATTGATCAAGTTGTCAAAACATGAGAAACTCAAATGAATTCAATAATTGACTCATTGACCATTTGATGCTTATTTAAGCATCTTAATGCTGCCCACTGCTCCGGGTTGACCACTGTGTGCGTGTCTCACTGGATGGTTACGACCCCTAGTGGCCATATTTGCAAACACTCACTCTGGATCTTCGTAGATTAAAAGCGACTTAATACCGTCATCTAGTGGTGAGTTAGTGTGGCCGCACTTGTGTGACGCCATTTAGTGCGTCATAGCGTTTTTGTATCAGTAAAAGGACGAGAGTATAAAGAAAATAGTTCTGCCTGCTAACGAGAGACAAATAGAAAGAGGGGCAGAGGTAGAACGAGTTTCTAGAGAGTGAGAGAAAGACAGGTAGAAAAAGCATGAGAAAACAGAATAAGTGTGTGCGAGAGCAAAAACAAAGGGATGGCAGAGATTAATTGAAAGAGATGGGGGGGGGGGCAGACTGAGCAAAAAAAGAGTGTGGCAGATAGACATTAAGATAGAGGGGCAGATAGACAGATAAAGAGATAGGGTGGCATGTAGATGGAGAGAGGCCGATAGCCAGAATGAGAGTTTGCCGTAAGTTTTAATAGACTGAGATTGAAAAACCAATGTTTGAGAGATAGAGAAATAATAGAAGCTTGAGAAACTGATAGATTTGTTTTTTGTCTCAGAATGATGAATATTCTCTCAGAAATATTTTTTCTATTCCTTTTTAATGTTTTCATCCTCATAAATCACCTTTAGGTTTTGCTTGTTCTTGTCTCGTCATTTGAGCAATGATGAAGTTGAAGCGCTGCTTGCGTCCTGAAGTTTTCTAATTCTCCCGTCTTCCTGATTCATTCATGACATTCAACAGTGATGACATCATTTCAGATGTGGCCATTCATTATTCATGTAAACAGCAGTGTCTGGAATCTGATTGGCTGCAAACCTAGTCACCTGACAAACACTAGTTTACACCTCTGAACAAGCAAGAAAACGAGTCCAAGAGTATGAACGAGAATGTTTTATTATTCCTCTTTGAGCATAACCGTGAAAGTGCTGGAGCTCTTCGGCTCTAATGAGGAGAAGAACGTCCCCAGCAGGCTCCCGACGTCACACGCCGACCCAGGAACACTGATTTCAAATGGTGCTAGATGTTCTAAATCACTCTATGGCACCATCTGAATTCAGCTTCCAGGGGCAGCAGCGTCTCCGTCCCTGTCGGGGAAGAAAGAAAGCAAGAGTTTGGATTAAGCTGCGGAGCGATATGATCAGAGAAGGCCGCAAGGACATTTTTTACAAGTTTCTGTTTTGCTCCCGGTGATTTAGTGCGTCTGCGCACTGGAGCGCTTGTGTAACGCTGCTGGTCTTAAAGGGAACGACATGTTTGTCACAGCAAATTGAGCAATGGCTGCTGAGGCCGTGACGTCACCCGTCTGTCTGTCTGTCTGTCTGTCTCACTGACGCTCAGGCAGACACATTGAATCATGTCGGAACCACATCCTGATGTCGGATCTTAGACGCGGAACACACAGCTCCGTCATTTGTCATTTGATATGAGATTAGCTTGTGTTTTTGTCCGGAAGCCTCGTCTCCAGAGACTTGTTGCCTCATTTAGTTGTATCAATTTTTTTTAGGATTTGTCCAATTTTCTTTTATTAAAGAATAATCTATTATGTTTGAAAACCTCTCAAATGTTTAAAAAAAGATTACCATCATTATCTAGGAAATATCTCAACTTACCTGGCTTTTTGTCAGAGATGCCCGAATACCAACTGCGATGTTGTTTTCAAATAGTCAAAAAATTATGTATTTGTAATAAAACGTAGACCAAAGATATGAGGTATGGTTTTATCTGTTTAAAGCTGGAAAAAAACAAAACATGAAACAATGCTGTTGTTAAGGGTCCAATAGATGTTTTGTTTACATATGACTATTGTTTGTATTGTGCGTTAGCACTCGGTTATATTTGTATTAGCGTTGTTAAGTTACACGTAAACAAGGATGAATCCAAACGCTGGTGCCACAGTGAAGAGCGTTAATACGCCACACAATGCGGTGCCACTGCGCCACACACCGGGCAACATCCGCACTGCCTGACTGGTTTGTTTACCTCATTTGACCAAGTGCGCACTAGCTATTCCACAGCGCACTTTCATCGCTACGCACGTCAAGTCGAACCTCACAACGCCAAATGACGTCACCAACAGTTTGTGTCGCGTTCAAGCGCGTGCGACTAACGGTTTGTCAAATCTACAGCAACGTTGCATTAAACTATCAAAATGCGCCAAACGTCGCTTGTCTTGTCGGCCGAGGCAGATTTGTGACAGGGAATGTGTTGTTGTGGGATGCGGAGTGAAGTGCGCACTTTACGCGCTCGCGCAGCATCTTCTCCCCGTCGTGGTCCAGAAAGCGACGCGTATGGGTGTGATTGACAGCTGAAGGTGTTCGCCCGGGATCGTGTCCTCGGGAATGGGAAGCGCGGTCTCCTACGCAGACGAAATTCCCGAACGAGTCTCCGCGCGCTTGTCGCAATAGCGATGACGCAGTATTAAATACACAGGCCTGCTGGAATGATCATCAGCTCGCTTCACTCTCACACTTCAGGTTAGGCTTTTTTGTGAGATGACGCGGTCCTGAGAACGGTGATGGGACGTTAATTAACTCTAGTTCGATAAAAGCGTAAAGAATTACAAGGGATGTCGCGGTTTTTCCTCGCATCGATTGCAATAGATGTCTTGTTTATAGAATGATGCGTCGTACTTACACGGAAACGTCTTCAGCTTGGTGATCTTCACGGATGCCCGCGCTCGATCTTTCTTCTTTCTTTTCGGCACAACTCAACTGTTTCCAGCCTTCGCGCATCACTACAAGATCCCTATCGATTTTTCCAGGGCGCAATAACCCGACCCCGCCCACCAACACGCCCCCAGTTTCCGATTGGCTGTGGCGCGCTTGACGTCCCCGCACACTCCCCGATCACATGTGCTCAACGCGTGTTTACAAACATTGAATGAGATCACGTGGTGCCAAGGAACATTCGATGCGCATCGTTTGTTTTCGGATGAAATACGAAACGTTTACAACTCTCCGAGCTCTTACCTGACAATATCTGCAGTGCGTGGTCGTTTTAAACGCATTTTTAGCTCCCGTTTCCTGTTTGTTCTCAGCTCCTGAAAGGTTTTCGCCATTTAAACCAGCCTGTCTAACATCGCCATTTTCCACATATACGTATACAATATCTAACACATTTCACTTTCAATATACGAAAGGTTTGTTAGTTTAACAGTATTTAGACCAACATAGAAACTCGAATTCAATTTTTGTCTTTGCGTACGTTTATAGCAAAGTGGGGATTGTGAAGATGATAGTAGAGAACAGTTTTAATTCCAGAAGCTGTGTTTAACATGCGTAAGGCATATGACAAAGAGTCATAAAGAACCTTAAAGACGTAAAGAAAAATATAGCAAGTGCTGCAGGTGTCCACTAGGTGGCGCCAACCGCACACTTTATACACTATCATTGGGGGAAAAAGTCGATCTTGTTTTTGAGTGTTTTTTTATTTTTCAGCCTGAGATATTTTATGCATGACTTATCACCCGTCTTTACTCTCGTACTGATTCCTTGTGATTTATGTGTGTGTTTATATAGAGACCTGGGAAAAGTAAGGCAGAATTCTTGAGAGGGTTTCTGTATTACTCATGGTAAAATTGAATTATAAGAATAGAGTTATAGCTTTATGACATTAGTAAGAATGTTAACTATGTTTACTTATCATCCACGCATCCACCCGACCGACCATCCATCCATCCATCTGTCTGTCTGTCTCTCCGTCTCTGTCCACTCATCCATCCACCAACCACTAATTAATTAATTATCCATTCATTCAACTATCTCTCTTACCTTTTCTCTTCCTCTCTCTTTCTCTTGTACTCTTCACCTCTCTCTTTTTTCTTTTCTCGCTCTCTTTTACACTCTCTTTTTCTCTTACCTCTCTTTTCTGATCTTTGTTACCTCTGTCTCCCTTTTGGATTTTGCTTTCACACTTTATTTTCTCTCTCTCTCTCTCTCTCTCTCTCTCTCTCTCGCTCTACATTTTACCCCTCTCTTTCCCAATTATTCTTTAGTCTCTCACTCTTTTACACTATCTTTTACTCTTTACTCTCTTTTACTCTTTACTCTCTCTCACATTTACTTTTCTGATACTCTTTATCTCTGTCTCCCTTTCAATATTTCTCTCTCTCTCTCTCTCTCTCTCTCTCTCTCTCTCTCTCTCTCTCTCTCTCTCTCTCTCTCACTCTCCTCTCTCTTACTCTACCTCACTCCTCCACTTCCTCTTTCCACTTCTGGATCTCATTGGATGTTTCAAAATTGGAGGGAATTTCAGCCCTTCCTCTTTTTTTCCACAGTCATTTTTGTAGCTGAGATTGTGGCGGCAGTTCGAGTGATCTCAACTCCAGCGTGGCCTCTATAAACAGCACAGAATGTGGGAGTGAGGGGCTCAGCGAGGGTCCGGCTCACTTCACTCGCTCGCACAGCCGTGTGAAATCTCACGCATGTCACCGGCTTGATGTGACTCGGGGGACATTGACAAGATTTACTCGCACAACTGTGCATGTCTAAACACACACTTCAGTTCTATAGGAGGAATGTATTTTTTTAAGCTTGACAATTTTCATTTACATTATTCTAATATTTCATCCTTTGCCTTAATTAAATGTGTACATTTATTTGTGATTTATCTTGTTAAATACATTACATTAGCACATTAAGCATTTTTCAATGTTACAATGTAAAACTTCTTTCCATTGAGACCCGTTTTTAAAATGTGTTGTGTTAAATTAGCACCTTGAGCTTTTTTGTTAATTTGCATTTAGCTCTTTTTGTCTATTTTTGTTACATTTTGACACCTTTTCCAACTTGTTTAAATGTTAAATAAAGTAAATGAACACATTAAGCATTTTTTAAATGTAAAACTAATTTTTTTTATCATGTTTAAATATAAAATGCAATACATTAGTTGAATAAAAAAGCAGCATCACTTCAATATGTATTCACTTTTTATTTTTCGAGATTTTATTGGTTCAGGAGAATTCGAACACCAAACATTTCAAGGCAATTACAAAAACACTAGAAAACAATCGGAAATATCGGTATTGTGTTAATTAAAAGACCAAAAGAGTAAATTTGCACTTCCTTTTCTCTGGTAGCTGGTTGTTCAGATTACACACCACAGTGAAAGTAGAAAACAACATATACTTTGTATAAAAATATAGAAAACATAGTCCCAACAGGTGGTTGTGTTGCTTACAGGCTCTTTTTGATGATGTCACTGGTTTATTAACTCTACGTTACTGGGCGGCATCTGACACTCGGGAACCAAATCATAAGCCCTTTTGACCTCTGACCTCAGATCCTGCAGCTCATTAGCCGGAGCAGAAAGGCTGCGGCTTCAGTTACACACGCCAGCTTGATGGTTCTAGATGGACAAACGCTAAACCAACACGCCTAAAACCAGCGTAAACACCAGAACTCGTAAAAGTCGAAAAAGCATTAAAATCAGTCAAACAGAAAAATATCAATCCGAAGTAAAGCTTATTCAAGAGACGTCTTTGGGATTTTTAATCTTGCCACGTTATTAAGATTCCACCATTTTTGTAGTTTTTTCCCTCTCAATTTCACAATACTTTTATGTCGTGTCGTGTCGTGATTGGACAAACCTAATTGACCTACATACTCGGATCCAAAACATCACGTAACCAATATTTCTTTTCTTTTACGCAATAACAGTAGTGGTTCTTTTGTCTTTACTGCCACTCTTTGGTTGTCACGGTGTGGTTTTCTAGCATCAGTCACAGTGGAGTGCCCACTCGGGTGTGGGTTTACATGGGCGTGTCAGCCACCTGCGTCTGGGGGGCGGAGTGTCCGTTGGTGGGGGGCGTGTCTGGAGACTCTCCGTTGATTATGGGCTTGTCCAGCAGCTCTTGCTTGGGAAGTGGAGCCACCGACAGCAGCGTGTTGCCCTGGTTCTCCTGGTCCACTTGAAAAGACTCTTCAGCCTTAAAGCAAAACAATCAAGATGAATTAATAAAACATAATGAATATATGGATTTATAGTGTATTTAATTAACATCCGCAATTAAGGAATCGGGACTGGGTTGTGCTCAATTTTGACTCTGAACCCTAAAACTGAAAGAGAGAGAGAGAGAGAAAGAGAGAGAGAGACAGAGAGAGAACGAATAAATAAAATAAATTGATAGGTTTTATTTGTCTTGTACCCAGTTTCTGTGATGAAAGGAATGTTACTGTACAATACATGGTTTAAGAGATACAAGGGTGAACACTTTTATTTTCTGAAAACACATTTCCGGCTTTTGGTAGAGAGTTTTTGGTCGATCAATTGCAAGTTACGAGTCACCAAGTCCAAAAAGACTTGAGTCATAAAGTATCCAATTCTTTACTGAAGTTGTACTGAATTTATGCTCAAAACTTATTGAATTGTGAAAAACAAGACTCTTTATTTATTTCCTAAGACATATAGCAATGAAAAAGCAGAACAAAATATATTTTAAAAAAGAAATGAGAAAAACTCATCTGCTCAAGAAATTAAGCGCAGTAGAAAAATATGATCAAGTTGTTGCTCACAATAACAATGTAGTAAGTAACAGTAAGTGTCTATTCAAATTTAGTGGAGTAAAGAATAGATACTCAATTACAAATGTAGTCAAGTAGGTGGTACCAGTTGCTTATATTTTTGATACTCAGCACAAGTACAAAGTAGTTCAAACGATCTTTAGTATAATGATAAAAAATAATACAAAACTCAAGTAAAGTAATGAATTCTCATTTCTCACTACTTTCTAAAGTACTTTACACCACTGTATTTGGGAAATAATTCAAAACGTCAAATAATACGTACAAATTACGCCCTCTCCAGGACCCCGAACGCTTCATGTATTTTTTAATAGAGAGATTTATGACTTGTAATTTTTATAGAATGAAATATTCATCAATGCTAAGCTAGTGATTAATTGCACATTTCTGAGAAGGTTTAAGTTTTATTGCGCAAGTGGACAATATTCTGAAGGTTGAACGGTGGAACTCACCAGTCTCAGGCCTTTGGATTGTCCTCGTCGAGTCTTCAGCAGATAGCCAGCGATCAGCAGAGCGGCAAGAAGCAACCCACTGATCAGCACGGAGATCAGAACCGCCTTGGAGCGTCGACCCGGGCGAGACACGGCCTCCTCCACCTCCACCTGAGGAAGAGCAGCGGAGGTCAGTCGGCTCCCTAACTCCTTTTCCGGGTCTTTCCACGTGTGGCGCTGTCCTCATAATAGCAGCTAATCAGATTCACACTCTCTCATATTAAACCAAATTAAGAGGCTTGTGGTTTATTCACATCGACTGTTGCTGTGGATATTCGCTGTCTTTTCTGTTGCTCAGTAGAGTTAGTGTTCGCAACGGCAAGGTCAATGGTTCAAATCTCAGGAAAATTGTGAAATTACTATACGGACTATGATGCATTTTTGAATAAAAGCTATTTTTATATTACGTTCACTGCAAAAAAAAAAATAATAAACTCTTGATAAGCCAAAAAAATCTTGATATTAGAAAATAAATCTTGTTATAAATTAACTAGCTTTGAATTAAGAGTGAATGATTAAATAGCTTGTTTATAAAAAAAATAGTTTCAAGCTGTAAACATTTTTCACTACATTGGCAGATAATTTTTAAATGCGTGCTACAGCAAGTTTCTGATCAAATCATAGACTTGTTTAATAACATAAAATAACTTATTGAACATAAGTAGACACTTGTAAATCATAATGGGATCACCAGGTGGCAGCCACATGGTGTTTTCAGTGACATGACCACAAGGGGTGCTGTTGCAAATTAAAAAAAAAACGCTTTTTTCCCCTCAAATTTGCCTGAATAAAAATAAACGTTCCCCTAACCCTAAGTCTAGGGGAGAACAGTAAAATTTCTACTCAAATTTCCATGAGAAGGGTTGTCTGGTGGGTTGCTTGATTGTAGGATGTTACTTTTTTGGTATTGAAATTTTAACCCTTTCCTCAATTGCGCTTTGTAGCTGTCGGGATGCTTTGAAAATCAAATCGAAAAAAAATGTTTGAAGTTTTTATTCAAGGTTGCAGCAATTAATGAATACGTTTTTTTTACTCATTTTGTTTTTCATTTCCTTGTTTTTTAATGTGGATTTTTGGCACCATTCTAGTTTCCGTTGCCATGGTGACTGACCTTATCTGTGATGTTGTCGTTGTTGAACTTCTCAGCCATTCCATCAGGATCAGCTTCAGTGAAGGAAAAACAAGGATTTTATTAGCTTCCGTAACATATAGATATATATCTGTTGGCGTCTAGAAAGTAAAGATGGCTATGGAGATGTGATGAGACTCAAACCTTCGATGCTGTCTCCATACACGATGACCTCACGCGTGTCTCTCTGCTGGTAGATCTCCAGCTTACAGTCCTCGCAGAAATGTTCCAGAACACTCTGAATTCTGCTCTTACTCTCTTCCTGTGGGACACACAAGCGTTTGCTTTAAATGTTCACACCTCATAACACGCGCTTCAAATATACATTCACATTCTCTCACTTTATTCACAATGGAAATGCATATCGGCGTATATAAGCATTGCTGATGTTCGATAATGTATTTATATAATCTAATTGGTTGTACAAAATTAAAGAGGTTTCTTTCTTTCTTTACTTCTTTCTTTCTACTCTATCCCCTATTCTTTCACCACCATTTGTTTCTCTCCTGTGTCTTTCGCTCATTTTCTCACGCTCATTCCTCATTTCTCTCTGAATCTTTCTCATCCCTTCATTCTTTCTTTTCTCTCACTTTCTTGTATTCTCTTTCCCCTCACTCATTTCTCTTTCCAACCCTCTTTTTCTCTTTAATGAAAGTGTTTCTCTCTTTTTCTCTCTTCTGATTCTTTTTCCCCTTACACCTTTCTTCCTTCTTTTTCTCCCTCCAACCCTCTTTTTTCTTTCTTCCTTACCCACATTCTCTCTCTCTCTCTCACTCTCTCTCTCTCTCTCTTCTCCCTTTTCTCTTTTCCTTCCACGTCATTCTTCCTTCCTCTTTTTCATTTTCCTTGTTTCTCTCTCTTTCTAACTACCTCTACTTTTACTGTTTCATTTTCCTTTCCCTCATTTTCTCTCTCTATCCCTCCCTTTCTCTCATGCTTCTCTCTTTCATCCTTATGTACCAATTCACTCTCTCTGTTTCTTTTTCCTATCATCTCGCTTCACCTTAATTTTCCTCCCCCTCTTTCTTTTTTTTCCTAAATGTGGTGTCACACGAAACCCGTTTTTCTCTTTTATATAAACATTAATAATATTACTCTTAAATCAATAATATTACTCTTGACCACCACTCATTCACCATTACCACCGTTTTCAGAATGAAATAACAGCAAGACTTGTGTATATAACTGAACATGAGAAGGTCAAGCGAACATAGCTGAGGGAAACATCTCGTGCCGGTGTTTAGATAGTGTTTGTCTGTGTTTTCACTAGCGCCAGTATCACCCACGCCCCCTGTGCCAGCTTCCCGCGCCCGACTCCAGCATCACAGGCCGTCTCTGTCCCTTCAATGCGTGGGTTTCTGGTTCTGTTTTATTTTAGGCCCGGTATATACGTGCATCAAGTCTCTCCGCTGCCTGTTAAACGAAGCTCCGCGGCCCGACTGTATATTTTGGCAAGCGTTTCTGGCCAGAATTCCGAAAGGCCTCCGCCCAGATCGCTTTATGGAATGCCATTGATGTGCAAGCCACAAGGCCTCAGTGACGGGTCCACCCAGATGGCACCGCGCACTTGCTAGTGAACACTTGCTGTCATAATTCACATGCCAGACAAAGACACTTCTGGAAGCCTCTGTTTCTGGAAGTCTTTGTGTTCGGCAGATCTTTATTTTGCCTGGTCAGATTTCCTGACCAGCGAGGGGATGATGGATGGCTAGGGGTTAATGGTTGATTCTCACGGAAACTGTTCTGGAAGCAGTTCAACCACAAGAGATCAAATTACATCTTCTCTTGTTTTTATTAAGACTTTTACGTGAAGATCTGGAATACATCTTATCTTATTTTTGCAGTTAAATGCTTTGACTATTAAATTATCACTATGAATATTACACACATTTATATAAATAAATAAAATATACAGTATTTACAAAATATATACCTTAAATATATACTGTAAATATTTTATATATTATTATTATTATATAATTTTTAGCCAATGAAATCAGTTTTTTTTTTACATTTATCTTCGTGTTGATAAAAAATCACATCACAAAGTTATCAAAATTGTAAATACAAAAAACATGAAAGCACTTCATAATTTTTTTTGTTGGTATAATATTTGGTAATATACATTTTTTATTATTAATAAAAACGCATTACTTTAATGGCTATTTTTCACAGGTTTATTATTGTTTTACGGATATTTTTGACCGTCCTATCATCCGTTTATCTGTTTTTCTGTCTATCAATATTTCAATCCACTTATCAACACACACACACACGTAAAATCATAATTTTGTACTTTTATAATTAATTACTATTTTTTCGGCTTTGCGCATTAACAAATGTACTAGAGAATCAATATTGAGAGTCAATATGGAGAAATTGCTGCCTTATGCTAAATAAGCTTTCAACTATCTTGTTTAAATCTCAAACTGAAACACTAGAGCTCACTGTAAGTGAACCCAGAGCCAGCACTTACACATGTAGACGATGCTTTCAGCTTCAGAACAACATCATATCTGTATTGCTGAGGCTTTGAATCCACGCACACCACTTTACCCTACAAAGCAAAGCACGTTTTAGAAGACTCAGAGGGCTCTTATTATGAAAAAACTAGGCCAAAAAACAACAGCATGTTGCTTTATATTAGCAAGACGCGTTCACCTTAGACGTCACGCTTTGTTTTTCCGGTGTGTTGGTTCGGTCTGTGCTGGTCTGGTCTGTGCTGATCGGGTCCGTGATGATCGGGTCCGAGTCCGTCTGGTCCGGGGTGATCCATGGCTTTTGTGTTTTATACTGCTCTGTTACGAGCAGACTTGACCTGGTGCTTGCTTTGTCTTCAGGTATCATCGTCTGTGAAGTTCCTAAAATGTCGGAGTAAGTCACGTAAGAACACTTCTCAAAACACACATTCCAATTGTGGTTTATACTCAGTGTCAGTCTGACCTGGTTTGTCCTCTGAATCATTATCCCCTCGATTGGTAATCTCCTGTAAGTTTTCTTCTTCCTGCCCTCCATTTTCAGACGTCACACCTGGAGAAAAATAGAGGAAAAGCTCAGAGATCAGCCATGCTACAAACACTTAATCTGTTACACATGTTACAAAGACTGTGATCCATCCATTTATTCTCTGAACAGCATTTCCATTTCTGGGTCAACAAAAGAGAAGTATGGTGAAAAGTAAGTGTGAGAGAGAACGAAAGAGGCCAGAAACAAAAGAGGAAGAAAGTAGTGTGGCTGTGTTGTGTGTGAGAGAAAAAGAGCTAGAACATGTTGCCATGGTGAGAGAGTGAAAAAAACAGAGAAAGACTGAAAGAGAGAAAACGAGAGATAGAAAGAGTGAAAGAGAGGGAGAGAAAAGAGATTGAGAGTGGGAATGACTGAAACTGAGAGAGAAAAAGAGGGACAATGAAAAACAGTGATAGAAAACGTGAAAAAGAGAGTGAGAATCACT
The DNA here is from genome assembly GCA_028031935.1 of Paedocypris micromegethes. Taxonomy (NCBI): domain Eukaryota; kingdom Metazoa; phylum Chordata; class Actinopteri; order Cypriniformes; genus Paedocypris; species Paedocypris micromegethes. The sequence continues at coordinate 29,062,433 of CM051495.1, read as the reverse complement.
GAAAGGGAGAGAGATAGAGAGAGTAAGAGAGAGAGAGATGTGAGTAATAGAGAGCGACAGAGAAAGAGACAGAGAGAGTAAGACGTAGAGAGAGGGAGCGAAAGAATGTTCGAGAGAGATAGAGAGAGAGAGAGAGATAGAGAGAAGAGAGAGAGAGAGAGAGAGAAATACGTTTTCTTTACACAATAGAATTGGAATTCAATTATGCAATATAATTGAAATACATGATGACATCATGGTGTTGACTTTTATTTGTACAATTTTAAATTAATAAATAAATAAATAATGAAAGAAAATGTTTACTATACATTTAGAATGAATATTTCCCCCACACACTTTGAACCCCAGTATGTTCTTGATGGAGACTCGAGTGTGTCAGGATCACTGAAGTCCAGCTTTGTTTGACCGTAAACACCAGAGAACTGGATCTAAACTAGAGGGTTGAATTGCGCAGACACACACTCTGATCTGTGATGTTCCTCTGCTTCAAGCTCCATAAACTGCATAATGTTTCTCCGAGGCAGAGGAACCACTCCTGACCTCATTCCTGCTTTTAGTAGCGAGATGCCCTGCCAAGAGCCGCTGGAACCAATCGCTCGCTATTTCCAGAAATGCAATTAATGGAGTAATGAAGCGTCCACATCCAAAGGTCACGAGAGGCCCTGACCTCTGACCTCTCTGCCCACTCACAGCTGGACGACACAGAGCGAGAAAACCAAGAGAGAGTGAAAGATGGAGAAGAACGGCAGAGATTTAGTAAGAAGTAGTGTGACAATAAGAGAATTAAAAGATTGAGGGAACATGGATTTTAAAAAGATGAAGAGAGAGGTAAGAGTGTAAAGTATAAAGTAAATTTAAGAGATGGAGAAGTAAATTTAAGAGATGGAGAGATTGAGACAGAAAGAAAAAGTAGCAGTTTGAAGACGTAAAATTGGAAAATATGAAGAGAGCAAGAATGTGAACGAATAATACAAATATAGAAACTGTAGCGTACGAAAGAGAGAGTGAGGAAAACAAGAGTGATGAGGTAAAAAGTAACTTTGAGAGAAAACGAAAGAGGTAGAAAGCTTTTGGTTGGTGTAAGAGATAAAACGAAAAAGTTTGTGTGTGTGTGTGTGTGCTTGTGTGTGAGAGAGAGAGAGAGAGAAAGAAAGTGTTTCAATGGTGTGAATGACAGAGAAAGTTACCGTAAATAAAGGGAGAAAGACTGAAAGAGAAAGAATGAGTGATAGAAAAAGAGAAAAACAGTGAAAAAGTGGGAATGAGGGAAACCCAAGCGAAAAAAGAAAGAAGGTGATGGAGAGATGATTGAGGGGGAGAGAGTAAGACAGAAAGAGATAGACAGAGAGAGAGAGAGAGAGAGAGAGAGAGAGAGAGAGAGAGAGAGAGAGAGAGAGAGAGAGAGAGATGAACAAAAGAGAATTATGGAGAAAGAGAGAGAAGGATAGAGAGATTGATATTAAGAGAGAGAGAACAGAAAAAGTAACAATGGAAAGATCAGCTGAAGATGAAAATAAAAGGAGCATTTAGCGTGTGTGTTTCTATTTTTTGTGGCTGTTTTATTTACCACATGATCAGATTCCGGAATCAGCTGTTTAAAACGGATCAGACATGTTTTGGTGAACAGACTCGTTCTGTTGTGGAGACGGTTTGTTTCTCCATCACAGTGACTGTCCGAGTGATTCTCTCTCATTCCAGCCATTTTATTACCGCTGATTATTTGTCGTTATTTGCATAATGATTTTGAGCGTCCAGTGTGTGTGCGCTGTTATTTCAGGCTTTTGTCATGCAGTCAGTCTGATTACCGGTTCTGCTCGCTCTGCTGCCTGATCCATGAGCTTTAATGTGGTTTATGTTTCCTCTGGTGCAATAATCTCCGACGCTTTTATTATGTGTATGTGTTGCTTTGGGAGAAAAACATTTACAAAACAGTAAAGCACATGTGCAGTTTAGTTTAGCCTGAGTACTGAGCCAATATCTGGATTAAATTTAAAAGTGTGTGAATTGCATCCGTAAGGGGAAATCTGCGTCAGGGGGCGTGGCCAATCTCTTATGCAAATGTGAAATAAAATTGTGTGGTCATTTTGTGAAGTCACGTAACCTACTACCCAGTGCCAGGAGGCGGAGCTAAACTCAAATGCAAAAGTGAAATTAATTTGCGTGGTCATTTTGCTCGGTCACGTAAACTACTCCTCAGTGCTAGGGGTGGGGCCAATATCGTATGCAAATGTAAAACAAAATTGTGTTGTCATTTTGTTAGGTCTCGGAAAGTCAGGGGAGTGTCAGGGGGTGTGGCCAAGATCACATGCAAATGTGAAATACAATTGCGTAGTCACTTTGTGAGGTTACATAATCTACTACACAGCACCAGGGGGTGGGGGCTAAACTCATTAGCAAATGTGAAAATAATAGCTATAATATTATTATAATATTATTAAATTATAATAATTGCTATACTAATAATAATATTGTTTGTTAAGTCACAGAACCTACTAGTCAGCATTAAGGGACGGAGTAAAACTTTTATGCAAATGAAACAATAATTAGCCAGTTCTGTTTGTCACAGGCCATGCCGCCTGTAATAAGCATCAGGGGGAGGGGCTACCACACAGTGATGTCACTAGAGGGCAACTGGATTTTGGCCAGTTCAAGTCTTTAGGAAAAATGAGTTTTACTAACTAATTCTGATTAAAACAAAAAGTATAAACTTTGCCGATTCTCTTCGTCATGATTGAAAGTGAAGTTCAGCCACTATGTAATAGCCCCTCCCTCTGACACTGATTGGCAGATTATGTGACCTTATTAATATATCTGATTTAAAATTATGTTTGAGTTTTGTCTGCTTTCTGCCATTCAAGAAATCATGTCGACCTTCCTCGTTACCGGAATTTTGACACACTTAGCGCTATATCATAAACACGACCCGCAAACTCAACAATATTGCTTCATACAGGTCGTAATAATTGTAAATGCTTGTTTTAGTATCAGGAATCAGCGTGTGGCAAAACATTCAGCAGAAAAAGCGCTATTGCTCAAGTCGCCGTTATTAATTTCTCCAAGTTTAACGGCGCTGATGCAGATGGGAGTTTTTTTCCTCATGAACTCATCACGGTGGTATTCACTGGTTCACGTCCGCGGGCTCCGTCCGGTCTGATCCAGGTTTGGTTTATTGGCCTGCTCATTAATTGCTTAAAACCGAACCAAATGTGCATCGGGAACGAGCGAATACGCTTGTGGGTGTCTGGTTGGGTGATGACTTGGGTCGTTCTTGCTTAATCTCTGGTTCATCTGTGCTTGAATCCGCACGTGAAGCGATGAAACAGGCTGCTTGGACTTTTGTTTTCTCTTTTATTGAGCAACTTTATGGTTGACTGCTCACTTTGCTGGAACCTCAAGCTGGATTTGGCTTTTATAAACGCCAAGATAACCAAAATTGGTCATTGTTTGGAATCACGCTGTACCATTCCATCACAGCTCTAAAGTTTCTGAAGCACGACTTGTTCTGTAAATTCATTTTTATGCGCTATGTGTTTTTCTTAACTAAAAAAGCCAGTCTAGCCCTAAAAGAAAGCCACCATTATTAACGTTTTTGCGTTAAGAGGTTAAAATTGGCCACAAACCCATCAGAATTAAAACCCCAATCCTATCGTGCTGATCTGAAGGCTTGGATAATCCCGCCCAAAGATTTGATTTCCTATTCCAAACAGTCAATTACTGTAGCTAATACTTTCCAAACATGTGCGAAACGCCCGTCACAGCTGTTTACTTGAGCTATAGAAAGCAAATCCGGAGGTGAGAGCAATTCGATACACGTCGCCCATCTGTTACCACCCAGCGACTTCTAGCCTTTGCGCAATATTCACAATATTAATCCTGAAAGTGGAATGTTGGGCCGGTAGAATGGCTCAAATGTGTTAAATAGTTGCCAAGGCCGGAGCGAAACTGCTACTGTTTGATTTTCAAATTTGAGTGTAAATTGTGCGTTTGACCGCCAATCCCAACACAAAAAGTTGAGGAGAAACTTCAGCCGTATCAGGAGCTCGGCACAACAGCGGCCTGTATGAGTGCGGTAACCCAATAAAGCCTGTTTCTAAAGCCCAAAGACTGCCTGAAGGAATATTAGTGACCGAGCTGTGAAATGACAAGAAGAATGGGCTTCTTCTCACTACGAGTTGTGTGCAATGCGTTTTCAAAAAAAACGTTGAATTGCGGAAATGCGACCGCTTTTTTCGTTTTGGCTGAGGTTGATCGGTTTCTTGGGAGTATTTTTCAAGTTGAACAGAAGAGTTCAAACAAATTTCAAAAGAGTTACAATTGTGTGTGAGTCGCAACACACAAGTGTGTATTTGATCCCACGACGGTTGAATTGTAGTGCTGTGGGGAATTGCTTCAGACTCAAGCTGGCGAATGCATGACGATTAGGACCGATCTACCATTTTCTTGCAGGATGAGATCAGCACGTGTGTTACAAGTGTGTGTGAAAGTTCCGGAAAGGTCCGAGCTGAGGTCAATTATCATCATGTAAACACTCAAGCCCACTCACCCTTACAACCAACAGGGAACATCCCCATGTAGCCCCCCAAACAGATGTTATATCTATTCTCCCCATCCCCCCGTTTTCCTCCAACCCCCTTCACTTTTCCCACTGTAGAAAGTTCTAGAACCCGTCTCTGCTTTTTCTCCAGCTCTCTGGGAATTCCCAATTCTGGAATGCCATAACATTCCCACTCCCAGGAATGGTTGACTAAGACCATGGAATGGATTCCTCTAAGGCTGTAGGGAGGAAAGGATGATAAAGAAGCCATTGATGTGAAGTAAGAAGGAGCGTTGGTGATAAAGCGCTCCGTGTATGTTGAACATCTGCACTGTGATCCTCAAGGCTGCACAAGCTGTTTGGCAACGGCCCGCTTTTGCTCTGGTGGAGCTGGAAGCTTGTTCACTACATCTTGCCCTGCCTCGCTCCTGATAACACTGACAGTTCTTCAGCTGCTACCCGAGATCGGCTCCATCACGGCAGATGTACGAGCAGATGCCTTCGAGCTTCGCAGCGAATGCATCTGTCATCGTTGCCACTTTCAGAGTCTGTAATCTCAAGCATCGGCGAACTTTTCCGTGTCTTCTGGAGAGAATATAAAGGCTGTGGAATAAAGGAGATCACGGCTGCTTTGTTGAAGATCAGATCATTTTGGCATCCGTCCAGATAATCTGACACTCCCTAGATTAGACTGACACAGAATGGCGTTGGAATGTCCTCGCACTATGATATTTTGAAATAATATATTGAAAGCCACCTGCGAAATCCCTTTTTGTAAAGCAGCTTGTGTGAAAGAAGCTAGAGTGAACCTGATGGACAATTAAAAGGAAGAATAACATAGTTTTCCGGGGGGGAAAGCTTGTGAGAAAACAGTTACAGTCCACTTGAACGTCAATGAAAATATAAAATTTGACCGCCAGACTGTATATAAATATACAGTATATTTTTTTAAATTCCGAAGCTGGGAAAAAAAACATTCCTGTAGTGATATATGGAAATTACTCACAAGATGTAGTTTATATTCATTTAAATTATTCCTCTTGCTTCAAGCACACAACACCACCTAGAGGTTGGAAAAGGAGCAACTTCCAAAAGCCAGGACATTTTTTCAGGCTGCCAACGATAGTTTGTGGGAGATGGCACACATGGTTGAGAAACTATAGATTTTTACTATTATTAAACAGTGAATATCGGTTTTATTTGTACGTTTTAAATTACTAACTACCACCGTTTGGTTTTCCGCAATCTTTTTAGATATCTGCAATGGCATAGATGGTTTTGTTTGTCTTGGAGGTAATTCAAGGATGCCTGCTTGTCTGCAGCTAGATAGAGATTTCCCTTAGGAATAGTGGAATCCGAGACTCAAACAATCCAGTTAATGGGAAGCCGGAATGTTTCTGCGGACCTCCCTTTATGCCCTCTCTCTCGCCCTTCTCTCCGGCTCTCTCTCTCTCAGCATGCGTCCTCTGACCTTTGACTCTTTAGTCTCCCTCTTCCTCACCTACTAAATAAGTGTGGGGCCCATAATGTCTCCACCCCATCAGGCAGCGGCAACAAACATATGGAGCAAAGACAGACTCATGTTTCTAATCAAACACTCCCTGAACCCTTCACACTCTGCCAGAGCATCATTACCACCAGAGTCCGTTTCTCCTTCAAGCCACAATAGCTCGGTGATGAAATCAAAGTTAGATCCGCTCTGGATTGCACTGGGTAATGGAGTGAAAAACCTGTGGCACGTAAGGTGACAGAATAAACTATCGGAGATGATAACTGAGTTTAGTTGAGGAAAATAATCTTAGACATCTTGGGGGAAAAGAAGTGCTTTAGTGCTTTAACTACAACACATCCCATGTTGAAATTATGCCAAACAACTACGATGACTTAAATTTAATAATAATGAATAATTATATGTAATGTTATATATAAATAATAAGTGTTTAATTTTTATATACACAATTATATTTAATTTTTTTCCCATAGTAATAATACATTGATCGAGTGAAATAAACTTTACATAAACTACATACAAATATTTCATTGCTTTTATATCAGTTTTATGAGCAATTATTGTCAAAGAGCATCACGCACGCACGCAATCGCGCGCTCTCACGTGTTGATTTAGAAGTTTCCAAGTTGCTTAACGATTCAGCAGTGCTTTTACACTTTAACTTTAAGTTGTTTAGTTTGTGATTTTTTTTTTAAATCGCAGTTTTTTTAGTTATCATCATGCCGATCAAACGTCAACGTTTGTGTCTGCTTCTCTTGATTACTGTAAATATGCGGTTATATCACAACCCGCGCCTGAATAACGACCAACAAGCCGCATTTATAACAATGTAATACGCACGTATACCGTTAACTGAGATGATAGACGATTAGCTGGTAAGATAATACTGGAACAAAGCTCGTGAAGTTTAGTGTAGCTGTAAACTTAAATCTGATGCTAAGGGGTGTGGCGGCTTTGTCTGGTCCCATATGATGGAAAACTTTACAAACTGTAATGTGCTGCCAAATGGATCCGTTATAATGCCGAACAATCGCTTCAAGTGGTCAACAAGGGTTACGGGAAAACTTTTTAGAATATCCCCCACTCGACTCCCCTCACGTCTAAAGCCGCGAACAGGCGCGTGGATGCGGAGTTCGACCCGAAACCCGAGCAAAAGTGAAGCGGGATACGACTCACCTTGACACAGCAAAGCTAGAACACAGAACAAGGCGGCAAAGTTTGAAGCGTCGTGCCGTTTTCTCATTCTCTTTGTTGCCATCCTGAGCGCGTGTCGTGGCCGCGTGTGAGTGGGTTCGGTTTGCGAGTCGAGTGACACAGGAGGTATAAAGCGATGCCTGTGCTGTTATAGATTCATGTGTCGCCCTTCCCCCTCCTCTCTTCACTGCCCACTGCTTCTTCTCCTCTTCCCTTCTTTTCTCCTCGCACGGCCGCGACGTAATCGAGGATAACGGTTTTATCTCGACTTGCGTCATTTGTATGTATGAGCCTTTCGAAATGTGTAGTTGAGATGGTCAGGGAGTTGCTAGCGACTTAACAAAGAGAACAAACACAGGCGAGCTTTATAGCTGATTAAGGTGATGATGATGATGATGATGATGAAGTTTTTCCTGTATTTAACTTTGGAAAGAAAAAAATCGTATAGGCGGAAATGGTGATTTGGGTAGTATGCTAATACAGATTGCAGAATGCATCATTTGAATGCATCCGTGACAAAGAGGGATGTGTTCGAGCTACATTTGAATTGAGTGAAGTGTTGTGAGGAGTTTTTTGGAGACTTTTAGCAGGATGAAAACAGAGGATCTTATTTTTTCTTTGTTTTCTGCTGTGGCGCGCAAAAAACATTCCACATTGACCAGTCTCGGATGGCAATGAATCGCAGAAACTATCATAGCTACTCTTTTTCTAAACGGCTCATCCAGGTTTTTATTGTCTGATGAGTTGTTTTTGTGATGAGGGGAAACGGGGCGCACTGCTTCCCTCTAGTGTTCGAAACACGCACAGCCGTCGCATCTTTCAGGATCTTCGTCTCTGGTTTAAGAAAAAAGTAATGTCAAATAATGTCAATTCTACCCTTTATAATAAAACTATGTGACTCTTCGGTTCGAATGTTTTTGATAAAATGAATAAATGTGCATAGAGGTATTTCTTACTGACTTAAGGATGCCCAATCAGTTCAGGCATTTCATAAAATCCAACACGACCTTGAGAAATCTAGAATTATGTGCTTTACATCACAGTTTTTTTTTTATTATACATCTAGTCATATTTCCACGAGACCTTGGCCTTTTCCTTCAAGCCTCACATTGAGGAAAAATTACAAAACATGTTTTCCGAAAGATACCAACTCAGCTTTCCAAAACCAAAAAGAAACTTCAAGAATCTCAAAAGTACAGTAACTGAGATCAGTCTGTAATCTCAAGTGATTACAAACCAGACTGAGCAGAGACCACCTCTTCAGTGGGATGTCCGCCTGGTTCTTTGCTGCATTCAGCACAAACGGTCCAGAACAAAACGAAAAGTTTGTTAACACTGTGTGGTATTGATTTACACTGTATCTTGATTTACACTGTATCCATGCTAATGGTGGTCAATCTATCCATTCATCTTTTTTCTTTCTATTTCTGCCTTATGGCTCAAACAGACCCTTTTTTGCAGTGATACAACAGCTTTTCGGGTGAGGCTAATGCTCATAATGAGTAGCTGGGAAATCTGTCAAAAAAATTAATCAAAACTTACATATAAAACGTAAGAGAGCTAGAAAAAGTCCATGCGGACAAAAGGCCAAGTCCAGTTAAAGCTCAATAAGCAAAATTGCATCTAATTGCATCTAATGTTAAACAGTTGTTCACACAAGATCAAATGGAATAAAAAACAAAAATAACCTAAACCATGTCTATATATTCTTCATGTCGTAAGTTGTGGGTTGCAACCATATGGCACTCAAACATTAAATACATATTACTTTGTTTTTTATTACTATAAAGGTTCAGTTATCTATGAAAACTATAAATATTACCTTATCACACAACTCCAAAAATTCAATATTTGATCTCTACCGTCAATTATTCTCAATCCACGCAAACATAAAAATTGTTGAATGCCAAATACTAATAAAACCCCCAAGGTCTTCATTTAGAATAGCCAGGACCATTACCACAGTAAGTCACATGATTACAGGAAGTGTGCCGCGGGGAGTGTGTTTAGACACACAAGAGTGCCCTGCATCTCCGCTCCTGAAAATACAGTCAATGGATTTTTGCATCACAGCCCACAGGCCTTCAGTAACCATGGGAACTTCTGAGGAGAGTTATTACCCACGATTAGCTTTCTTACCCCAGGCCATGGTCAAAATACATGGTAGTGAAGCACCGATTGCATACGCGGACCCCGAAAGTCACCAGCACATTTACAATTGCGAAACTCATTACTCTTGAGAAGTCGGGCATGTGTTTATTCCACAAACTTCTGGAACACGCTTTCAGATAGACTGATAGAAAATTCAAAAATAGACTTGCGTGAATGTATAAGCTTGTGATTGGTTGGCCTCAACACAGGGAGTGAGTCCCGCCCACAAATAATGTGATCAGCTCCCGTGACCCAGAAATGGAACAATCAGTTTTAAATAAACCAGTCACTGATTAAATAAGTGTTTTACATTTTAATACTGTTGGCAGATAATTCAAGCAAAAACTATTCAATAACTTATTTAATATTGATTAAAAAAATAATCATAAATGTGCACATACTAGAGTTTATGTTGTTCAAACTAAGAGGAAACTATTGTTCCGAACCAATTTGGTGTTTTCACATCTCTATTTTAAGAGAAATAGCAACACAATTACACGTCTAACTGTCTTGTATTAGCTCGAATGAAAATAATATTAAAGGGACATTATGTGATGCTTAAAAGTGGATATAAACAGGCACCTCAATTACTCTTCCTAATCTGCACAATTACATTTAGAATTCAGGACGCCACAGTAATTATTCTGCTGTTAAATTGCGAGCAGAAATAAAAGTGTGATTTTTATTGTGTCTGCTGAAGAGATCCGCTGTCCTTTTTTCCTCTTGTATTGATGAAGAAGAAACACTTATTCTGCTTTGGAAAAACAATAAATGCAAATATATACAGCCTAAAATAAATAACTTTGTTTAATACATTTTTAAACAAATAAACATTTTTTGGAATTATGTACATTCATCTCAGCATCACTAGGCCGGAGGAGAAACATTTACTGCTATAAATGTACATTATTTACATCTCACTGCGTCACTAAAGCAGCTGTGGAAAAATATATATTTTTTAAATAATAAATTATACAGTTTATAAATGTATATATATATATATATATATATATATATATATATATATA